>BMAO01010631.1:0-255239 GCA_019973975.1 Trichonephila clavata | reverse complement strand
GCTTTGCAGTTCAGTTCCTGTTATTTTTCGGCCCTCCCTCGTATATTGATAAATGTACAATTGATGCAACACAATTTCCTTTTTGCTAATAACTACATAATTAATTCCCTGAAGTTTCCAATGTTGTATTTTTCATAAAACCTGTATTCTGTTAATTACACATTTCATTTATTGGATATCAAGTGCATACAATTTGGAGTTCGTAGAGAGCAAAATGTCGTCATAAACAGTTGAAGATGGGTGGGATTAGAATGAATGTAAAAGAGTTTTTTGTAGCCATATTGCTTCAGATCATATTAAGGAAACAAAAAATCTTCCTTTATCCGTTTTTATTTCGGGACACACAATTCTAAGCATAGTTAGACTTATTTCTCTCCTTGTAAAAAACATCGTAATTGATAATGGTCATTTATTGCTTTTTCCCAAAAATATTTTAAGCCCAGCACTTCAAGCGCGAAAAAAAACGACCTTAACTACACGCGCAGGGTATCTCGTACCCAAAGGTGTTTAAATTCTTTTTTACCTCAAAATTTGCATACAAAGGTGCAAAAGGAAGAAAAGTAGGACATATAATTTGTTTATTACAATTTTCACAAGTAATTTAGTTTTTCTGTTCTTTTTATTTGGGCATTCATTACATTGTTTAGTTTATACACTCCTTTAGTCTTCGTCGCGAGTGAGTGTGATGTTTCACTGAATCTTAATTTATTTTTTAAAATTTCGTAGAAGGATTGCTTGCTGGTTTGTTTCCCTTTTTCTGTTAATCGAAATCTAAAACACTTTAGAAACTAGCGCCTGGTTCGATGCTCAGTATGTGATTTCTGACTACTTAACGAAATAGTTTGAGCATTTACCGTCGCAACGTTCACCAACATAAAAAATATTGTCATAGGCTAACGATTAAATTTTCTAGCCATTGAATATGTGGCCATCATTTTATCAAGGACGATAATTGCTCCTTCATCTTAATTATCTGGATATATTTCAGTGGAAGAATAATACTTTGCATTACACTTTTCATCATTCGATTATTCCTCATCATCCCCACAAAAAGTCTTTCTTCTTCCGAAAATATTGTTGTACTATATCCATCAAATATTGTATCTGTTATATAAATAATTCGATATCACATATTTTTTTCATCATAACTGCAATAATACGTCATTGCATAAGAACGATTTAAAAGGTGTGATCATTCATTTAAAACTTTAATGACGATTCATGCGTGGGGGTATGACATATCCGAAGAGGGGGTATCCAAAAAATATACCTTAAGAATTCACCTATAAGCTAAGGCCCTTCAAAGGATATGACCTTAAAGTCAGAGTCAAGAAAAACTATTCATTTTCCAAAAAAGGTTTAAATGGAATATTGAAAAAAGTGAGGTGGTGGGTATGACATATCCTACGCGTGAAGTGCCGGTTAATTCAAGCACTAGTTATATATTGAGTGAAAGAGAGTAATATCTGAACAAGTGTGTATTATACTTTACCCGTTTCTTATTTTATATCTGTTACCCATTTTTTTCTGTGTTTTACTTTTTCTCGATACAATATTTTGATTTAAGGTATCCGACTAATTTCGGAGCCATGATTTTGAAAATGCGTATAAATGAATAAATTGTTTGATATTTAATATCATCTGAATTCGAATGAACATATAAAATGGTCTTTAGAATAGTACAACAAAAATTAATTAATGCAATTTTTTTTGAAAAAAATGAAGGGAAAGTGGTATATTGTCTAAACATTTTCTTTTTATGGAAAAATGCTTCTATAATAATAATGGTTTGCTTATAAGTAGGTAAGATTTCTCTACAGACCCTGATTGTTTACACTAGAATTGTTCTGAAAATTCACATTATTTTCGGATTTACGGTCAATTAAAGCAAAATCGATGTTTTATTGCTAACAATTTTATATTATGATGTATTAATATATGAATTAGTTAACTTCTCAATTATATATTTCAAAATTCCTAGTTCAGGCTCTGTATTAAAATCTTAGTTATATATATATATGCAAAATATAATGAAAAGAGGAACATTATACACAAAAGTAGAATGTTTTGAATATATGTCATTCTTTCTTCATTGTTTGTAAAAATTGCATTTAAATAAATTTTTCTGGTGATAATGTTATTAAAACAATTTTATATGTATGTTCTAATCCAAGTGATACAAAACACTAAAATAGAATTCATTTGTACGCTTTTTCTAAACCACGTTACGGACATAGTGGGATACTGTGGTAATAATAGGTTTTTGCCCAGTACTATTAACAGAAAAGGGGAAGTTGGCTGGACACAAAACCTATTCAACTCCACTTTTATATAAATTGTTTTATATTTAGCTGTCCTAAGTCAACAATGTTGATAATACTGTAGCATCCATGCTTTCATATTTTTTTATATTTATCTCTATTATTTTAACTTTTTTTATTTCCATTTAAAATCTATTGTTTGGTTATCGTTCAATTTTAATTATTTTCAGTTTGATCATGTTTATTCATCTATCTATTGTAGAGAAATTTTGATTATGTATATGCCCACATACTCCCATATATAAATATATATGATATAAATATTTATCTTATTGTTTATAAAACAGTTATTGAAGTAAATCATTTGATTTCCACGAGCTTCATTTGTTTAATTAAATGAAATAAACAAATTTCAAATAATAACGCACATTTGTTTTGACAATCTTCAAAACTGGCACGTTAATAATGTTTTTCTTTCAAATTAATAAAAAAACGTATCGAAATTCTTCTCTTATATTCAGATATGTTTCTATTTATTCATAAGAAAAGGATATATTAAATGCATAATTCTTTTCTATAACAAATAAGCAAAATAATCTCATTTCGTTAAAATGTCTTAATTTAAAGACATCGAATTTCTAATATTATTAGTGTAGTTAAAAATCTGTTGAGTTAATTCGTAATTTAACTTTATTAAACATAGAAAAATAATGGAAGTAATTTAAATAATTAAATGCATTTTGATTTTGATTTTAATTTAAATTAGCTATTAATTTGCTGGAATGTAAATATTTAAATATCCACGGATGCTTAGAAAAACGTCATTTTTAAAATTTGGATATTCTTAAAAAATAATTGTGTGAAAAAATTATTATATATAGGTAGCATTAATGTCTATGTAAACGATTTTTTTAGTAAAAACTTTGAACGATTTCCTCTGAAATTTTAGCTTTCAAATTAAGAAATTGTAAAAATGTATAAAAAAGGAAAAATATTTGAAAGACGCTAAAGATAATTTCATTGCATTTCTTTTTAATTCATGAATATATTTATATTCAATAAAATGTAATGCACAGAAAAACTTCATAATACTTAAAAAAGAAATTTTTTAAGTCATTCATTTTTATACAGTATTTATATAAATCTTTCATAAAATTTAATTTAATGATTGTCATTCTTTCAAGATTTAATATCTTAATGCGAGAGAAATATTTATAGTTATATTAAATAATTTCAATGCTTAAGTTATAAATTTTTTTTCAGTTTTCCGTAAACATTTGGGTTTAAAAAAAAAACGGCTTATTTTCTTCAAAAGTTTCTCTAATGAAAGAATACGATCCATATATGCATGTCTTTTAGTTCCCAAGTTTAAATTTCATTTTAAATTGAAGACTTATAAAAGAAAGTTACAGATTCAGACAAAAAACGTGAATTAAATAAACATAAAAAATGGAATAACATTAATAGCAAGTAATTAAAATAAAATGATGAATATAAAAACCATTCAAACGGTTTTGTTTTCATAAGAGAGATTTTTGCGATTGAAGTGTTTTCAAATAGTTATAAAATGAGAAATCAGTTTCTCTGTGTAGCAATGTGAATGAGATATCCATTCATTTCTCCAGAAAAAGAGGGACTATGTTGTTTCTTATAAATTTTTGCTTGGCGTTCTGAAAAAAAACCGCAAATAAATTCTTCTCCAGTGTGCTATATTTTCAAGTCAACAAATTTCTTAACTATTTACTAAACCAACTTGCGGACTAAGTGGCTTAAAAAGATATATAAACAAATAAAATAAAACCGGAATCGTTCTTTTCCCTTTTTCCTTAAAAAAAAGTATAGATAATGATAAGTTGTCTTTTTCAAACTCTTAATAATTTTCTTTAAATTATTACATTTCAATAATATTTTATAGAGATGCATGTATTAAAATGTGTGAATTTAATTCCAATGAAAAAAATTACTGCAACTGAAAATGTGCTAAAAATATGGTCAAATTTTTTAACAAAATAATTAAATAACAAAAACATTTTGACTCAAAAATTAAACACACAACTTACTTTTTCTATTAAAAATTATATATATTCATTTATTCAATTTATATTAATAAAATAATTGCGATATTGGTGCTTTGAAATTGTTTTAATCTACTTTACTCTGTGAGGAACCCAGAGGGATATTGGTGAAAAATCTCGTATTTTTATCCAAGTTGAAGGGGCGATGACTACACCTGCACTTTCAACACCCTCCTTAAAATTTTTACACACTTCACTTACGGAAAGACTTTGAACACACTGCCTGATTTAACGTGCATTTGCCCTCTTCGTAGCTGATCTTCTATATGAATTCCAATAACAGTTAGTCTTTACTTCAATAATTCATCGGCAAATGTACATAATAGTCTGAGAAAACCTTATGAACTCTAGTGTTTCAAGTTGGATTAATTCAAAAAAATTCACTAGATGTAAATCAATTTTTCTGCATAGACTTAAGCCTCACTCACTACCAAAATTCTTACCATTGCACGTTTCAACAGAGTAGACTTTGTGTAGATGTATTGACATCAGACATACTTTAACTCCATATTTCCTCTCTTGACTTTGATGGTAAATATAATGAAAATTGGGTAACAATGAGTAAAAATCAAATAGCAATGAACAGTTTCACGTTTGGGTTCTGAAATATGTGTTGGAATTTAAGGACACTTTATGCATTGGATAAATGAACTGATTTATCTATTTCAGTCAATTTATAGTCATTTATTTCATCAGATTTAAAATATTTACTGTTATTTAACTATTCTAATATATTTAAAATCCATGAATAATTTTATGCAAAGTGAAATTTATAAAATGTGTTAATGGTAATTTTTAGCATAAGAAATTTCAAAATAATTTTATTGCAATAAAGGTGGATATTTGAGCAATGCGTTTAAAATTTTTAATGCTATCGACCTCTCCAAAATTTAAATTTTAGTTAGCATTCTAGAAAAAATTACTTCGATTGAAAAATCATAGTATCAGAGTGCTATCAGAGTATCATTAGCTACCAAAAAGCAATGTGTTTTATGAAGATATTTCCCATAGTATCTTTGTGTTTATTTCTTTGGAAAAAAGTTTCCAATTCTAATACTTATATTTAATAACTTAGATATTTTGCATTTAATGTTGTGTTGGCGTAATAAATATTTACACTTTTAATGATTTCAAAGTTCTGAAAAATCTAATAATTAATAAAAAAATCAATGTATATATGTATGATCAAATTTATAACACAGGATATAATTCTAACATCGGTATTTGTAGCTTTATATCGAATAATTTATAAATATTTCATGTTACAAGGACTAATAAAAAGTGTTTAAATACAAAGACGGGGATCTAATATTGGTTCCTTAAAAGTCGTTTTGTAAATATAGACTAAATTAAGTCTAAATAAGACACATACTTTTATTTAGTGGATCTAAAAACAACAGAATTTTTGTTCCCATACTTGCCCTTATTTTAACCACACTCGTGTTTCTTCTTTCACCTTGGAGTTGACGAACGGGCTTACTTCCTACCTGTGGGAAATGTAACCCACTCCATAAAGATTCAAAGCAACAAGAACGATCCGGGGAACCTACCAATAAATCCATTTGCCGCTGACACTGACCCTAGCCCTGGGTGACAATTCCTCATTCCGTTTCTTGTTCTGCCGTCTCAAACCCTCTTTCTTTCCTTCTTTTTTCTTCGCGGCCTTTTCCCGTTATTGCTTACTTCTCGTTCTTCTTCTCTCCCCATTCCCGTTCTCCAGGGACGGACTGTTCGTCAACTTGGAATGGATCTCTATGACCTCTTCATCTTAATGGAATGGCTTGTATCTTATACAACTACTTTCTTGTTGTAGAGTCCGGTTCAATTCTTGCCGCGACGTGTTGATGAAAAACATAAAGGGGTCAGGTGAAATTTGTACTGATAGTAAAAATGTGTAAAGATGTGAATAAAATTTTTGTATGACGGGTTTGCTTAAAATCTTAAAAGTTGTCATTTTTTGACACTCCTTTTATAAAATTCTGCTTTTTTATATTTTGAGTCAGAATTTATTTTCCACAGAAATTTAAGAACTAAATATAAATTAAAGAAATGATTTGGACATATGCAATGCAACATAAAATGAAAATATAAGGGGGAGGGGCGATAATACAAAAACATTCATTAGGTCATAGAATAATAAAGAAAAAAAAATACTTTTAAATAATGAAAGTTCGATGTTTTGCTGATTGGTCTATGATTTATTTGTTTAAAAAATGCTTTCTATGAATACTTTTTTCTGTATGCATTTAATTCCTTTTTAGTAGTAAATTTTTAAATTCTACAGAGATTTTAAGTATGCAAATATTTTTTTCCATTGAATTTGCGGAAAGAAAATTATTAATTATTAAGAAAAAAAATTGCAGGAAGAAGGTATGTTAGTGAATATTATATTTAAACTTTAAACTTGATAAATAATGATTAATCTGCTAAGATACCTCTATCGTAAAATGTGTGGTTTTTAGTTAAGAATTTCCAAACAAAATAATAATTTTTTCATTGATAGATTAAAGGATTTTCAAAATTCATAACCTCTTTTGTTTCCCGTACTTGAGTTATTAAGGGCAGATTAAAAGAATCAGGGATGATAGCGCATCCTGATGTATTATAAATTTGAATAGTAGCATTCCAGATACTTTCTGTTGAATTAGAGCTCAAACAAAAGGTTGGATTTTAAAATAATCATATTCAAAGAAGATTAACTATCAACTTCGAAATTAAAAATAAAAAATGAAAGTAAAATCACAGGACAAATATTGTTTTCGACTCCAACCTAACTATGGATGGTGTAGATAGCATCGATTAGAAAATATCCTTTCAGCTACCATTCCTAAAACGCCACAAAAATATTATAGAGATATATTTTTAGGTTTATTGGACAATGTACTCAGGAACTCATTTTTGCTGTACCAGAATATTGTTAAAATCGTATTACATTTTGAGAATTCCAAATTCAAGTTGTAGATAGCTATTACATAAATTTGACGATTCAGCTTCTTGACAAAAGAATCTTGGCAGACCACCTACAATAGATAAATCTGACCGTCTTAGTGAACCATTCCTATTCCTGTGAAGCTCGAGCCAGCAAGGCAGTGCAGTTTGTTAAAAAAAATTGATGCAAATGGAAAAAAGATAAAGAATTAAACACGATTCAGGTGCATTTGTGCTCGCAAAACTGACTCCAGTTATACCACTCAAACTGAATTACTAAACCTCGGCTAAGTATTCATTTTTATTAATTGTTATTTATTCTTTTTAGAAATAATCCATTACTAGAAGCAAACTTTATGAATGCCATGCTGTTTTGCAGCCACCTAAATAAAACATGCAGCTGCAATAAAACCTTAAAAAAATTTAAGCAATTTAAATATCAATTTTTGAAGAGCTAAGTATATTTTATTTTTTGCTAAATATTTGTGCGTTTTGCAATAAAAAAGTTTAACATGTACGTAAATCATCAAGTAAGTGGACCGTTAAAGGGTTAAGAAGTAACTTTGTGTAGAAACTGCTCGTTTGGTAATGCTGCCTTTCATTTCCTTCTTTTTTAAACCAATGACTGTTACAATCATATATTTTCGAACAACGGGAACAAGATAACTTGCAGTTGGCCAACTGAAGAATAGCGATATTTGTAGTTAAGTGAGAAAAAATATTACGTTTATTACCTCAACAGCAACAGTCATGTGTTTGGATATTACGTGTTTAGATAAATTGTATAAGTTCCAGAAATTATTTAAATAAGGGAATAAATTATTTGGTTAATTTTTAAGTTTACACCTTCCAAATCATTATGATTGAAATATCGACCACCTATTAAAAACAATTATACCATAAAATCGATGTCTTAAAAATAGCTTGACGTGCTACTGGTATTCTTTAAGGTAAACGATATTATAATTTTATAATAATAAAAGCATATACTTTAGATAATCCTTAAAGCAAATTAAGTAGCAAAAAACAGTGTTAGGTCTTAGAATAAATTTGAGTGAAGCAGATCCATACAATTTCTATAAAATAAGGTACGTAAAGAGTTGTCTGATTAACATTTTTATGTTTCATGTAGCACGTTGTTGTTCCGAATCGATAAAATATTTTATAAAAGATTTTGAAAATAGAGATCCAAGCTGATGAATTTTTATCCATACACAATCAGTGGAATATAACGAAAAAATCGTTTTCCACTCAAGTTAATTAACACAAATATGAATTTAAAAAATACTTTACTTAATTTTCTTGAGAGCATTTTGGGAATGTACTCAAATGAAATTACTTCCAAATCGTTCTTATTCAAAATAAGATGAGAATGATTTCTTATTTATTAAATATGATAATATAAGCACTAATAACAAATTCCCTCAGTATAATTTCAAAATATCTTCGAAGAAGCTTTAGTTAAATCACAAGTGAAATTCCAAGGTAACCAAATACTTGAATGAATGCATCATTCTTTGAATTCCAAATACCTGCCTTACTTTATTTTTCCCATTCTGATGAAATTTCGTTCAACTATTTTTCTGAATATTTTTGTAACAAGAGAAAGATCTAAAAGACTAAAAAGCCTTTATAAGAATTGAAGCTTTGTTTCAGAGGAATTCGAAACGGATGTATCAAATATATGGAGTTGATATTTTTATTCAAGCCAATCTCTCTCTCTCTCTTTCTATATATATATATTCCTCTTAACTTTTATTACTCTTCAGAAAATATGAGAAAATAAGAGGAACTGCACAACAAATAACAATATACATTACATTAAGTGTCTTGGTACTTTTGGAAGCTTCAAATTGAAATATATACATATCTAAGTTCATTTTCTTTGAATTACAAAGGCAAAACAATATATGTAGAAAATAATTTCTTATGCATGAACTATTTTTTTGAGGTAATGTAAACAATAAATTAAGGAAATAAATAGAAATAATTATGCATTAGTATTTATACTAGGAAATATATTAAGACTATAATATATGTTTAAAAAAAATTTGATGCACACGCATATAACATTTACATTAATGTATGAACACATAAGTAGATCTTAAAGCCTCTTTATATAAAAAATAAAATAACAAATAAAACTTTATTAATCCCCTTTAAATTTAAGAATAAAAAAGAAAATTATTTTGGTTACAGTAATAACGATTGATTTCAAAGGTTATCAGAAAACATTTTAATGCTAAATTATCCTCAGTTAGGATTTCAAAATTTTTTTTAAAAAATGACATTTTCGGTTTATCTAAAAATATTAGTTAGGAATTTTTAATTTTAATCTTAAAGGTATTAAGTACTGATAAAAGAACAATTCGTCTATTAAAAAAATAACAATGAAAAAAAGGTTTATCCCACATTTGGTTTTTTAAAAGTCGTTTCTTTAAAATCTCTATAAAATATTCGGAGAAAGTAATTAGATAAGTACTCGAGAATATTTGTTTTCAATTATTATTGAATATAAAATAAATTTTCCCTTTTTTTTTGGTAACTTGATTAAGACGATATGGTACCCTAAAAATCATTAAACTGTCAAAAAAAATTTTATTGGCTTATTTGATACCCCGAATCTTTATAAATATGCCTGACAAATTTCAAAGCTTTACTTGCATTTTTCATTAAGTAATGGAGCAATGTGTGATGCCAAACAGCAACTACCACGCCTACATATCAGATTATCTGCAAGAAAAGAGCCTGTAAAAAATGAATTAATTATTTTTCTAATGCGCATCAAAGAGATTGACATTATACATGCAGTAATAAATCATTTTAAGAAAGAATTGTGCAATTCGGGCAAAAATTCTAGTTTGCGAATTATTTACTGGAGATCAAATGGATTTGGTCAAGATTTAAAGGTTGTGCGTGCTTTTTATGATATTATTATGAAATAAATTAAAACTTCAAAATGGATTCTCCCTAAGCACAAATACTAAATCTCATTTTAATAACTCAGATAATTAAAAATCCAATTTGCAAGAATAGAAAAACTCTCCCATGTTTATATATTTGTTTTTGGTGATATATACATATCCCTTGTGTGCGAGATTCAACACTTTTATACTTAAAATATTTTAAGATATTTATTTAAGCAAATGCACATATACAGCTCTTAGATTTTGGTGTATTTTACCTGTAAATTGTTATTTGATTTTGCTTTTATTCGTGTACAATATTTAACATGCAAAGGCTTTTAAAATCATGGAAATAAAAAATAAAGGCATAAACATCTTTTGTACATGTTGTGTATTAGCTCTGAGCATGGTGTGTGTCTGAAGTGTGTGTATTTATTTTTTTTATAATTATTAAGATAAATTTTTATGAAATATTGATCTTGTATTCGTTTTTTTTCTATGTATTCATTATGGCAGTATACTGTTTAATTGTTCAACATTTGTGCAATTTTTTATGCTAAGTGGTTTTAAATAAGCTAATAAACATTTTATAAAAGTTTCAAACTATTCGATGAATATTATATCATGCTATTCATGGAATGAAAACTTCAAACTCATATTTCTCCATGTTGAATTTTTGTACATATACTGTTATTCAAAACCCTAAGGCTTTTTTGATAATTGAAGAATGGATTTGAAATTTTTTATACACGTTCTGAAATGTATGTTTTGTAAAATTGTGCATGGAATTAGCTCTAACATGTTTAGTACTTTTTTCTAAAAAATTTGAAAATCAAAATTAATGTTTTTTTGGGAATTTTTGGAAGTTTAACTATCAAAAAATTAATAAAAAATTAAAGAGCTACAGCAGAAAAAAACTCATGCACAATTTTATGTAGTGTATTATAAGGTACTTGGAAAAAAATTTTGAAAGAAAAGAGACATATTTGAAAAAGCCTTTGGGATTTAAAAATGCTTAAAAAAGCTAAAAAAATTTAAATTTTATAAACATTTTTCAACAAATTCAAAAATTTTTGTATGGAATTATTATTAAATACTAACCTTTATGAAATACAATTAAAACTAAATATAAAATATTAAAAATAAAAAAAATTGTGGAGATGGTACCATATCGCCTTAATTTTTATGAGAATGTGTTCTCAAATTAAATATTTCATTAATATAACCATATCGGGCCTAAGCAAACACACACATCCACCGCAATTAAAAAAAATCTTTATGTATAAGTAAAATATTTAGATTTATTACTTCAAAGGTATTTTGTACAAAAGTGCCAATATAAGTTGTACGTTTCTCATCAATTTTGAAAAATACTGATAAAGATACATTCGTAAAATTATGAAATATTAATCAATAAAATATGTATTCTTGACCATAATATAAGGGACATTATGTAAATTAGTTATCAAAGAAAATGTTGTCCCTCATCTCAATTTCACTTAAATGTACATCAATTTGAGTAAGCTTTGATACGGAAAATTTTAAGCGATCAAAGGACAACATGATACGGGTACATATCTTTAAAATTTTTAAACAAATACAAACTTGATGTGCCACAGAGTTGTTTAATCATTTGCATATCAAAATTGGCCAATAACGGTAAAGCAAACGCTATCTCTTTGAGCAACATCATTTGAAATAATTATTGACAAATCAGAAACCCAAATATCCACTTCGCAGTCAATGAACTAAAATAACGAAAGTCATCATCCTTTGAAATGAGACCCGTTAAATATCGGGGGCTTTTCCCTAGTGATTTCCAAATGATAACAAGCCCACTTACTTAACGACGAATGCGAATTTTATCATCAAAAGGATACGCTTATTCGACGAAACGAGAAATCAGCAACAGAAATTCATCGTAGAGACAAGGCGGTATAAAGCCAAACACCCGTTCTGTGGTCGGCGGAATCCTTCCAGAGATTAAAGGCGTATATCCATCTGTCACGGAAGAGATTTCGGAGCTTAATCTCAGAGTAACCACTGGAAGTAATCGTGACTAAGATACTGACTACGGACATTTTCTCTCCCCTCTGATAAAACCTCCACCCTCCCTTTTCGTTCCCACAACAAAGAGTCTGAGCATTTATGGTGAGTTAGGTAAGCTGCTTAGACATTTTGTTGCAGTATTTGAGTTTCTTTCCGCAACTGGATGCTTTTTGGTTTTTGTTTGTTTTGTATGGTGGGTAACATAATTTGAATCATTGGGTAGTATACTTTTATTAAGGGGCTTATACAGAAATAGGGAGACTTTGATGGTTTTATAATTAATAGGTATTATGTAATTATGTATTCAATTCTCTTTTAATTACTTAATAACAGATTGATTTTAAAATAAAAAAACCCAGAAAAGCAGTGTGTTATACAATAAAAAAAAACAGTTCTACGTACTATTTTTAGTGCATGTATAAATACCGAATCTTAAGTAATAAATATTTCTGAACAAGTAACCTCAATTTTTTTAAACACTTTTCCATGAAGAAATATTTTTTTTTAAGATTGTACTTCTGATTATATTGTAATTTAATCAGTAAAAAACAGTCTGTTAAGGGGATACAATACGATTCAATTGACAAAAATCAATAAAAAAAATCAAGTTTAATTTTTTTAGCTTAAATTATTCTTTATATACCTTTCTATAACCAGACAAAATTTGAAAGCTCTAAACTTAAAAAAAAAAGAATTATGATAGATTTTACGTTCGTTTTTATTCACATCCCTACGGCAAATCAAAACTTCAAACTTACTTATCTCGGAATGATAAAATAACTACTAGTTTGTCTTAATTTAAAATGCTAAGAATTTTTCTCTATTGTGCTTAATGCTTTGAATATTTTTTTTTACCTATTGTTAAGAGTACGTGTAACAAAATTTGGTATGCATTCTTGAATCAAAGCAATACTTATTTTTTAAAAAAAATAATTGAACTCAGAATTTGTACATTTTTTAAGGAATTTTCAATAAGCATTCATACAAAGAATTTTTGTACGAATACCAACCATGTTATCACAAAACCCATACCAACTTTTGTTACACATAGTTTGACGTACTTGTGAATCAAATTTCATGCGTGTATGTAAATTTTTGCAGGAAGAGTAGCATTTTAAAATAACTTAAAAATTAAGTTTTTTCCTTAAAAAATTAAAAGGCTAGCTTTTTATGAAATTTTGAGCACAAAATCTGTTTTTCATAGTATACACACATAGGAAGCAACCAAAATATTTTGAAAATCCTTAAATTAAAAAATTTTGCGTAAATCGTACCATGTCCCCTTAAAATGTTTTCTTGAGATTCTGTCTATGTAGCAATGGAAATTTATTGAATTTAACAGGTAAAACTATTTGAATTAAATATATTTTGAAAATGGTTTGGGTCTAAAATAAAAAATATAAAACTGCAATGAAAATTAAAACAAAAGTAAATAAAAACAGAAAAAATGGAAATTTTTTGGGGATGTTAGCATTTTAAAACTTATGGAATACATGGAGTAGTAAAACAGGTTAACCTTTAAAATATGGTCATAGAGTAAGATATGTATAAAAAGTAAAATTTTGTAAGGAGAATAATTGCATTTTTATGAGAATTAATAATAATATTTAAATTAATTTTTTCTGAGAATCTACAAAATTTGATACAATTTCTTACATTTCTTTCTCATTTTTTTTTTATAATTAAATAAGTTTTTATTTCAAAGGTTTCTGATTTATAAGAAAAAATATCACGACCTTCTGATAAAAATTGGGTAAACAAACGTTTACCCAATATTTTCAAAAGTCAGATATTTCATTAAGAATAAACTAATTTTTTTCACCGATTTCTGAAAATGTTTCTTGAATTTTATTCAAAAATAAGTTAAAATTCGTTAGGATTAATATTTTTTTAAAAGGGTTTCGGGCGGGGGGGGGGGTTACTTTGTCTGAGAGCTGAAAATATAAACAATTTTTGATAAGATGCAAATCTTTTAAACTAAAATTAAATATTTCGATTCTTTTACACATTATTTATAAAGGGATGAGATTTCAAAATGGTGCAAAACGTTTAAAATATATTTATTATTTAAAAATATTATAAACATACGGAAATAAGAAATATTTCTCTAATAAATATTAAGTAAATTTTACGTTCGGCATGCTATTTTCTGAACGAATAGCGTGTGATGTACGAAACTTAATACAAAATGTAGCATACTTTTTAAACCTGCTTAGTTTTAGTATTAGATATATTTTGTGTATTTTGAAATATTTGAAAAGTATTCAAATTTATAAGAAACACTACTATACCTTTTATTTTTTTAAATGTATAATTTATTACTCTAATTAAAAATATCTACAGTGTAATGATATATTTAGCTTTATAAATAAATTTATTGCTTGTAGTTAGAGCTACTATTTTAGAAAATATCATGCGCAACTTACAACTTAATATTTCTTTAAAAAATATTTCTTATTTTCATATGTTTATAATTTTTTAAATTTATGAATATATTTTAAATATTTTACACTTTTTGAAGTCTCATTCTTTTATAAATGATGTGTAAAAGAATCAAATTAGTTAATTTTAACCTGAAAGAATTTCATGTAATGGAAATTTGTTTATATTTTCAGCTCCTGCGACAAAGTTAACTCGCCAGAGATCCCATATCCTTCATTCAATATGCAAAACTTATTGTTTCAAGTCAAAACCTGCCTCTTTGAGTCTTTTTATTTACTTACATGTAGGAACTATTTTAGATGTTTTGAAAGAAAAGATATAAGAATTGATATTTGCATAACTATCAGTATTTCAAAAAATAAAAAAAAATGTATAAAAACTTAAACTAATAAAACTTTGTCAATAAAAATATTTATCAGAAATTTGTAATGGATAATACATTTAAGAGTGCAGAAACATCTGTGCTATAAATTTCGAAATCATTGTTGCTATAATTTTTCCGATACAAAAAGTTTTTGCCTTCTTTAAATACTTAAGATACCACAATTTAAGAACATTTTAAAAATTAATCATAGGTGAAATTTTCATTAATCTAACTTAGCGTGTTACATCTTATCTGCCAATCGACTAGAAAAAATTATCAATAATCTGTATTCAATAAATATTGACAATTATTGAATAAAAATTATTGTGTTCGATAATTTATGCTATCATTTTCCTTCAATGATTATACAAATCTAATTAAACAATAACATTTAGAAGAAAACATAATCTCTGAGTAAAATATAATTTTACTAAAAAAAAAATAATAATAATTTTTTAATCCCTTTCAAGTATTAGTATTTTTATCGCCTAAAAATACAAAAGTAATTCAATAGTATACTTTTTATTTATGGTTTTTTGCTTACAAAGGTTAGTTTAAAAACTTAACTTTTTATTATAAAAGAAAATGAAAGTCCTACAAATATTAGGCTCAGCAACTTATTTTCTTTTCCTTTTTCTAAATCTATGGTAGAGATTTTATTTCAGATACATTTACTTTAAGATTGATGAAGAGTTCTGTGCTATCTTCAGATTGAAATCTTTCCTAACTAGACGTCTAAATTTCTTTCAAACTAAGAAACGACAGTTCTTTTTCGGTATTTTTTTATTGAATGTACATCATTTTATTTTTATATCTTGCTGTTTTGTTGAAATTTCATTTATTATTTTTCTTTTCTATGAGATTTCAAAGATTAAATATTTGGAGAAGAATGTTACATTTTTATTAACTTATGACACAATTTGATAGTTAATTTTTTTAAAAATTTTATTTGGTTTTATAAAATTAAGGAAAATTTTACCTCTTGAGCTTTTATTGTGAAGTTCTTGTTGACATTTAACAGAACTAACCTTTGGGAGCCTACTGTTAATTGTTGAAAATTGCACATACACGTATGATTGTTTTTTAATGATTTGAAGTAACGTTTTCGTGCAATATTTTAAAATGAATTGGAGAGATTGTCTGGATGAAGAAACATTAACAATTCAGTTTGATATTGCCTTTAGAAAGTGTTTTTCATTATTTTCAAAATATTCATTAGATGAAGGTTTGTTCCTATTTGGTAATAATAATGAAGATGAATTTTACAAAAGAAATCATATAGCTGCTAATGAAATTTTAAGAAAAATAATGCATTGTGTTCGGAAATTTTCTTGACAAAATTAGTAGCCCCCTCCCTTATTTACATAACTGCAGTTGCGAATTATTTTCTGGAGGAAATAATAAATTATTATAATCACCGTGTGTGTGACCAGTGAAATCTCCGGATTTAAGTTTTATGGAAAATATTTGGGATGCTTTTGAAAGAGTCATTTCACGTCAAAAAACTCCTATCATCATACTTTATAAGTTAAAATCATCACTTTTATAATCGTTGTCACAATCGTTGACCAAAGCCTTTATTAACCTCTTAACTGCCACAGGTGTATACCGTTTTGCTCAAGCAGTGCGTTCAATGCGCCGGACTATGTATCCATCATTCCGAAATACGATAATTTCCTTCCCGCTACTGTCAGTAAACCTATTCTGAAGGCTTTGGAATGCAATTAAATGACTTGACAGTGTGTGTTTTCGAATGACTTACTTATTTCACATAAAAATTTGCTTTTTCGTGCATTTGTTTTCCGTACAATATTCCACATACGCACACCTATATTAAAACTGTTGGCAATAGGGAGCGAATCTCTTAACTTTTAATCACCAGTTAACATTACCAAAGGCCATTGGGATACAAGAAAAGTTGTAAGAGATTGCCACACTCCTTATCAGGTAGGCCATTAATAAATTGTTACGTAATTGCGTAAATTTAATCGTAAATTTACGTAATTTACTCAATTAAATAAATTGTTACGTAGACTGGAGTTCGAAGATTTTATGCTATCAGAGAACAAGACAGTTCATCAGGAACGATGGAAGCTTATTGTCAAAAACAAATCTTGAAATATAGGATAAAGTACTCAAATTCGCTTAATAAAGCTCAGAAGGCATTCACCCCTTTTACGGATCTAAGACATAACTATCAGTTTCTAAAATACGAGAATCTTTAAAGATTATTCTCAAGAACACGCTCGTCCAATTTAATAGCCGAAGTAATCCCTAACATCTGATCGTCTCTTCGCGGTCAAATCAATGCTACAAAGCAATGGTCAAAACAAGACTAATTCAGCTTCGGAAAGTGGCTCCCTATTTTTCGTTTTCACGAATTTTTCTCAAAAAACCCACTTACGACATAGATAGGGATATTAGAAGATTAAACCACTAATTTCCAGAATAATCCATATGGTCTCGAAATAGCAAAAAAACGGTCTCAAAGGGTGCCAATATGGTTGCCAAAAAGTAAGACAACTTGGCTCTACCGCCAAGATTTCACTAAATCTCCATCGTAACGTCATTATAATCTAAGAAACGGCATTGCTTACGAGTCATACAATTTTAACATAAAATAAATGCAACATAGAGTATTATAAACGCATTACGCATCAAAATATAAATTATTTCCTCTACTTTAAGCATTCATTACACACAAATAGTAACATTATTTTTTCAAGCATTTTGTTTTTATTTATAATTTACTTTAAAAAAAGTATCGTTGTTATTTTCCTGAATATTTGTAGCTACGGCAAATGAGTGCTCAGGACCATTACCTCATTGACGTCATTTGCCGTGTCGTGAGTTTGGGTCCTGGCGGCACTGAACCACTATTTGGCAGAACAGTGGTTCTCTTTCGAAACTCAAAATTTTTAAGTCTTCGTGGTGTTTAAGTTTAGATAATCGAATAGAAGTTCAGCCAGAATTTTTAGCCTCGTGACATGATGGAGGCTAAGAATTAGGAAGAACGTTGCCAGTAGTCCCCTTGCAAGTTCAAAGTGAATAAAAAATTAAATAAGGAAATTAAATCAGTCTTAAACTTCATAAATGGTCTTTTTTTAAAACAAATAATCGTTATATTTTGTTGAAATTAACTGTCAAAAAGCATAATTTACCGTTAAATCCGGCGCTTAAAGCGTACAGGCGTATAACGTACACCTATACTTGCAAGCTGGAATTTTTAGTATAATTAGGTATATTCGCCGTATAATGCAAACCGAATTTTAACGAAGAAACCTGAAATCTATGTATACAATACTCTTAGGATTTAATGTCATTTATTCACCAAGCTTTAGAAAAAAATTGTATACATCTAAGACTATAATCCTTTAAGTTCATAAGGAATGTAGTTTACTTTAAATAAACAATTTTCGATATATGTAAAAGTGTAATTTTTTTTATGATCATCTCTTTCGTTATTTTTAAAGATCTCATTTTCATACCAAGCGTATAACATTCAATCTTATTTTTTGTTTTAAAAGTGCGAGTTATATACGCCAGATTTTACTTAACGTGCATTTTAAGGTGCATTTACCATTAACAATAAAGCATCTAATGTAATGTAATGAAACCTCCAAATATATACATAAACAACAGTCTAGTTTTTCTTGATTTATTTTAATCATAAGTAAAATTTCTCGTATCATTTTCAAAAAAGTCATACCTTACGACCTGTATCAAATACCTATTAGAAACTTGTAACGAATGGTAATAGAGCGCCCTCTACTGGCCATGTGAACACTTAACCAGTCAGCCTGCCACCTCGGGGAAGAAAGGATGTGCCAATGTCCTCCCGCGCAAACCCCTTTGTATTTTTATAGTATTTCCCTGTTTTTATGTATTTGTAACCGTGCTCAATTAGAATGTACCACCAATTAAAATTATTTGAGCTAGCCGCCGGAGTTATTTTTGAGTAACGGTTATAAAAATGGCGCCCCACGTTGGGCGCCATTTCACTTAATCAAGTATTTTGTTACTTTTAATATTTGCTCGATCTAAACTTGAAGCGTTTCAGAGGACACTTATTTGCTGATGTACAGTGGAAGTCACTAAAAATATTTAAAATACTTTTTAATTAGTCATCATATTAATATCCATAATAAACTTTAAAAACCGAATTTTCCACTCAATGAAGTGGAATCCTTAATTTTTCATTTGTTCTAAATTTTCCTTTTATCACATGGAGCATTAATTCTATAGAACAATGAATCAAAACACATTATGTAATACAAATCCAAAGATTAATATAATTGAGGAAAGTAGCATTGAAAAGATAGAATTCAAAAGCTAATTTAATCATTGTTGCTCATCCATAAAATAACTAATTCACAATTTTAATTTTGCATAGATGAAACCTTGAGGTATTATACCTTCTTGGAAAAAAATACAAATATAATATAGTTTGCGCATAAGGATAAGTTTGTTAGATAACTTAGATCAAGTAATGACAAAGAAATAATAATAACAATAAAAAATAAAATATACTCCGCCCCATCGTTATGTTATTACTAAAAAAATGGAACGTGGAATATTTAAGGAAATGTTCCTTCACAGGAATATGAAAAATGTTCGGGCATTTTATTCTAAAAACAATAATACGAATGTGGCAAAACTGAAAGAAAAAAAGTAATTTTGTGCATTTGTGAGAAAAAAATATTTACAGAGAAGTAAGGCAACTGACTACATTACGTTGATTTTTCAATACATTTTTTTCGATTCCTTTTATAAATGAAAACCAATAATACATTTAAAAAATAAACCAACAGCTACTCAAATCTCTATATACACTGCTGGTCACACACACAACAGCACCAAGAAGGACCAGATATATCACAGCGAGATTTTTTTGCACAACATGTTGTACAAACGATTAAAACTACAGCTTTGTGACGTACGGATAATCACAAAATAAGTAGTTAGTGTAGCCGCCATTGTCAGTTAGAACCACTGCCACACGCCTCGGCATAGAATCAGAGGCTTTGGTGGTATCCACATATTGCCAAAAGTTATCCTGAGTAGTAGCGGGTGGTGTATGTCGGGTTAATCGTTGTGCAAGCATATGCCACACATTTTCGATTGGCCATAGATAGGGAAAACAAGCAGGCCATGGACGCAATTCAATCTGATAAGTAAAGGACTCTTGAAACTTGCATGCCACGTACGATCGCACTTTATTCCGTTGGAATATGGCTAATAACAAGCGCTAAATGTATGGGAGGATCTCGGGCTCTATTACCTCAGAGATTTTGCGATGGCTGTTCAGCGTACTGACAATGCGTACCAGACGGGTGTGACAATGAAATCCAGTAGCACCCCAAACTATGACATGAGTACCAGTATGGCAATGGATAATGCAACAGTTCAGCAGCCCCTCTCCACAGTGTCTCCAAACTCGAATCCAACTATCGTGGTGCTGCAGGTAGAAGCGGGATTTCTGTAATCACAATGTTATTCCATTCCTTTGGCCATGTCCGCAGTACATCGCAGCATTTACGGTAAAAACACATGTGATTTAAAGTCAAGGATAAACAAAGTAATGGACGCCTTGCAAAATTTCCACTTTGCTGAAAATGGCGTGGAATGGTACAAGCGGACATAGAATGATGCGTAACAGACTGAATCTGTTGTTATATGATTCGTGATGGGGCTGAGTAATCTATCACTGCCATGCACATAATCCGCCTGTCATCTTTTACAATGGTGCAACGAGGAGGGTGCGATCGTCCCCGTCAGTCCGTCATTTCCTCCTACATCCAGCAATGACAGATCCGCAGCATGGTTGCTTATTTTCATCCAACACGTTGACCGATTTCTCTGAAGGATTATCTGCAATCCCTAAAGGTTGCATTCTTCCTCGGTAAATTTCAGAAACTTGGTCAAAGAACGCTCGATGTCTTCCGTAAGGCATTGGTAATTAGCAAACTCAAAAAAAAAAGTGCATGAAAAAACAATTACCGTACTTTAAAATGCCAATATATTTTCCCTTTATATAGCGCTTGAGGGAGGCTCTACGGTCACCTTTGATGTGCGTCTGCGCTGTAATGCTAATAATTTTGCATATTTCATCACCGTCAACGCAAGATGCAAATTTCACATGGTTTGCATGCTTCCTTTAGGGTGTTGCATTATGTGTGGCCAGCAGAGTATTACGTTTAAAAATATATATAATGTATATAAAGAAGGATTCATTTAAAGAAGAAATATATATATATTAAATCGAATTAGGATAAATAAAAATATATTTATCATTTTATTATAATGTATGTCATTATATAAATAAAAATGATACATACATATATAACAGTATCTTTAATGATAGGTATTATTTTCCACTCTTTTTCTTTAGAACAAGAGAAGGTAACAAAAATAATATTTAAAAATGTAGTTTCTTCTTAAAAAAATCTTCAAAATACTTTGAATCCATATTATTCAATTTATAACATTTCATTTAATATATGAAGTGCGATATTTCTTAAAGTCTAAAATAACTTTTTGAATCAAACAAAATATGGCAATATCAAAGAAAAAGAATTATAAATATAAACGTTGATGATTGTTCAGCACACGTTACTTTGTAACACGAAGTTTTATTTTCACTTTTTATTATACTGTAAATACGTAAGCCTTAATTATTTGTTTATCAGATATTAATTAACATGCGAACATAAGTTTCATTCTTAAGTACTCTTATAAATCATTTTAGGATACGTAGCTCTGTAAAAAAATTTAAATCCTTAGCTAATTAATTTTCAGTACACTCGTAGCAATATATATATATATGTCAGGTTTGAAAAGATTAACTTAAATTAAGGAGTAATAAATAAAATAGAGCGAACTCTTTATCATCGCGTAAGGATTTGTGGGTAAGTAAGCCTATTTAATGGTGGAGCGAGCGCTGACGAAGGCGAACGCGTACTGGAGAGAAGTAGCTGGTGGACTCCTGGCCGAATTACCGTCTATTGTTCTATAGAGTTGGCGCAAAGGGACGCCATGTTGGATGGAAGAAATAAATAAGAGTTAACAATAGAAGATGTCTCATCATTAACCGCAGGCCTGGGGTCTGTCATATATATATATATATACTTGAAATAGCTTAAAACCATTGGCAAATTGTATACAAGAACTTTTTAATAAGAAAGACATATTTTATATTATTTTTTCCCCAGCTTTACAGGTCAAAGAAAATCAGTTAAGGTAAAAATCCCTTGCATTGTTGACTAAATCAGTATTTGAAAAGTATAATAGAGCGAGGAAATATATATAATTTAAATATACACTTGTAAAAGGACAAACACAACACCGATTTAACATATCTTACCTCTTTTTAAAATATACTGTTAGATAAAATTTAAAACGAATTAGAAAATTATATTCATCACACTATTTGAAGTACTGATTAATATAATAACACATCAAATTGATTCAATCCAAAATTATATTTCAGATATGCAGTTATCTCACTATATATATATACATATTATATATACTAATGATATACTAATGGTTTTAATACAAATATCAGCAAATCAGGCAAAATTCTCCTTGAAATATTACAGGATACATTAAATAATCTTAAAACCTCAGCCATTCTTAAAATAGCACAGAACTCATTGCACATGTTAAAGATATTTTCAGTATATAGTTTAGATTTTGAAGATCTTTTTAATTCTTTAATATTGATGATATGATTAAAACACTTGTAAAATTACATAAAGATAATTTGTTTAAAAATGTCAAATATTATTGATTTGGTTCTCTACTTAGGTTAGTTCTAAAAGAGATCTATGTTTATCATAATGGTAATTATTATCTACAGATTAAGGGTCTGCCACAAGGTGTCCCAGCTAGCAGCTGTCTTGCCAATTTATATTTACATTATTTTGAAAATAATTTCACGGGCAACTTAGAATATTACTTTTTTCGCTATATAGATGATATAATCATTTTTGGCAAGCAAGACAACTTTAAACCTAACATTAATTTTTATCCACAATATCTTAATTTAATTCACACAAATAGTAACAATTATGAAGCAAATTTTCTTGATATACAAATTAAATTAAAAGAAAAAAAGTTACTAATATTTATGATAAACGAGAAGTCTTTAATTTCAATATTATAAAAGTACCACATTGGGAGAGTAATGTGCATGTTTCTATATTCAGAAATATTGTTATTAAGTACACACAACGCAATACATTTCTAGTTTAAAATACATCAGAAAAAATAAAAAAAACTATAAACATTTTTCTAATACTGTTTAATTCAAAAATATTCGATTAATTTTATTAATAATTATTTGAATAATGAAATTCTAAATAGTAAGAATTAAATTCCCACAGTTTATAAACAGGTTATTATTATGAATTTATTATTCTTCCTAGATAGTTATAGATCCAATTTTAGATAAAATTACTTTTTTAATTTCATTTTTTATATTTTTTAAATCATTTAATCTTAGTGTCCCTAAGATAGTGGTAGTATGCTTACAATTCTTAATTTATTAATTCTCTTCTTTTCATCCTTTTTCATAAGTGCTACTTTTCAGCTATTGCTTTGCTTTGAATATGTATTTGGGCCCAGAATCAGGCAATATATATATATATAATTTGTTTATTGCACTCAGATTAAGGGCGGGTTCTGCGTTTCTGTATGCATTTTGAGGTAAGTTACCTTTTTCTGATAATGGATTTATATTTTCTATCCATTATTTCTATAGGTTTTTGCTCAGTATTATTAACAGACAGTCGGAAAGTTGGCTGGCCACAAAACATGTTCAACCCCACTTTTATATAAATTTTTTATATAAGCTGTCCTACGTCAGCTGTATAAAAAATCCTACTAGTCCTAATCAGCTACGTCCTACTGTAGCATCTATTCTTTTATATTTTTTACATTACTCTATTATTTTAATTTTTCATATCTCCTTTTAAATTCTGTTGTCTGGTTATCTTGTGATTTCAATTTTTTTCAGTTTTAATCATGTTTATTCATCTCTCTCTTGTAGAGAAATTTTGATTATATATATATAAGTTACCGTTTACGTGTATAATTCAGTTATTTCATTGAATACATAGGTATTTATTTCATGGAATAACTAGACTAGTCAGTTATAGTATATAATAGATAAAAAATTTCATACTTTACCTATTTATTCAATGAAATGACTAGGTATTCTATGAAAGAACTAAGTAATGACCGTTTAAGTGAAAAACAAACAATTTTATAGATATTTATAAATTATTTGACCATTAATAGCTAATATCTCTCGAAAAATACATTTTATTCATTTTACGGATGAATAATTGATAAATAATAAGGGAAAGCTGCTGACATAATTAGTTATTGCTCATATTGCTAACCTTAGTTGAAAAAAGAAAAAAGGAATATGTTGTAAAATTAGATTATGTATAAATATTATGAACAAAAATACATGCTAGGAAGAAAAACTGTTGCTTCATGGAAATATCGTGTGATTTTTTTAAAACAAAACTGTAAGGGAGAATTAATTTAAATTTGATGAGATACCTTTATTTTACCTTTCATTATTTATTAGAGCAAGGATTGCTGTGATGACGCTTTGGATTGCACCGCTTATTATTTTTTAAACAAGCACACTTTTTACTATTACACATTTTTTTAACTCAAACAATTTTTAAATTCTTTTGTAGTACCACATCTTTGAGTTGTTACAACATTTTCAAAGCACTTTGTCAATATTTGGAACTTTTTCAATGGAAATTAATTCGTGCCGACATGTACTGAACTAATATATGGAGTACAATTGTTTTATTCGTCCATCTCTAGTTCCTAATCATAAAATTCCAGCTCAAAGCAGCCGGAAACAGTACAAAGAACTTTCGAGGTCCATATTTAATACTTTAACGATCAAGTAATCTTTATTCTATAGAATACTTAGTAGTTAATCTATGAATTAACGGATTTCACACTTGAATGGTAACATATATATATATATATATATATATAATTCAATAGATTGAGCAATACTTTTAAAAATTGATGACGTAAACTATGACTATTTTTGTAAAAATTAACAGCAAGACAATGTTTATACTTATATATTTATACCTACAGAGAGATGTACTATTTTGTACTATAATCAATGATTGATACCTGAAGTGACAATGTTTGCTCGGATGATTTTATCATGAATTAAGAAAGTGATTTTTACAGTTTTCAAGTTGAACCAGAATTTATATCTTATTTATAATATGTTACTCTATTCATTTAGTAATATTTAAAATATTGCCTGAAAAACGCTTTCCCTCCATTTTTATAATTATTTTATTAGATTAAATATTTGATTTTTAATGATATGGCAAATTTATTCTATTCAAAATAATGATTCGTGATAAATATTTTACTGCAAAAGAAGCAAGTCGAATACCTGAGTCCCGACGAATATCGTTACAGACGAGTCAACGTAGCAGCAGGAAGAAAAAAAAATTATTAAAAAAAACCGTTTTAGTTTTCTTTTTAAAAAAAAATTGATTCAATTCTTAATCTCCCCCTTTACTAATAACAGTAAATATCTCAGAAGTCAACAACACGACTTAAGTCTTTTACTCTGGACAATTATAGAAAGCTTACTACGTTTAACAAGAAATGAGAACCACAAGATTGAATGAAGAATAATAAACAAGAATAAAATAACAAGAAATATTAGTTTATTTAAGTGGTTTCCGTATTAATGTGGGCTGATACTATTTATCTACTGTTTTAATATTCAAGTGAAGATATGTATGCTTTTTAACTGCAAAAATTCTTATGTTACAGTACTTTTTTATAGAATGTTATTTGGAATTAAAATGTGATTCACAATGAGAAAACACAAATTAAAAAAAATTAAAACTACGACTATAGCTACATAAAGTGGGTCCTGTATTTTTTTGTATGAAGGAAAATTATTTGTTTATATTATGAAAATAATTTGACACCCCTATGATGCATGACTTCTTTAAATATGCTTAAAACGCATTTACGCAGCCAAAATAATTCGTATACATATTATAGAATCATATTGCAATCGAAAACTCAGTAAAATATTACTCTTATCTTTTGTTTAGTCATCTTAAGAAATAATAAAAGTTATAGCATCTCTTTTAGGCATGCTATTTATCTTTCTATTCCTTAAATTTTGATTCGCTATTTACAAATATATTTTAAAATTGTTATTTCTAAATTAAATTATTAAATGATTTTATTTAAAAAAACTACTACTGCATTAGTGAAGCTTATTTATAAAAAAAGAAATGTAATATCATTTAGAAAACCAATGTTTTGAATTCATACACTGTGCTATATTTTAAGAGATATCATTTGGTTATCTTATTTATAATTTAACAAATATTCTATATAAATATGATTATCAAGTTACTACATTGTTACATCACACATTTGTTCTTGTGAGTACTCCTTTTTATTCACATATTTGTACTAAAATTTTTTTTCTAATGCGGATTTTCATAATTATTCTGAATTAGAGCAGTTTTTAGAAAAAAATATTTAAATATTTGTTTATTATTATTTCATGTTTCATAAGAACTGAAGATGATTTTTTTAAATCTGAACACATATAAATTAAAATATTTGTGATAGGTAACAATGAAAATGATTTATTATTTATATTTTACTTTTTGATTAGCTTTATTATAAATATAATAATATAGTGTGTTAAAATTTTCCGTGGTTTCTGCCTAACACATGAATCTGTTTCACAGTTTCTTCAGAAAAGTGTTAAAAATCTCTCAATGAATATTTGAATTGATTTGGTTTTGAGTTTTTAATCACTTTATATTCATTTCAATTTTCTCTTATACAAATTATTCTACAAATGGCACACATATTATATTTTCTATCAACACTAATTACATTTCTGTTTACAATATACGAAATAATATATTTAGATTAGGATGGATTCTAAATACTGAACGTTTAGAATTCATGTGAGTTGTTTTGGTTCTCTGTTTATAGAAATAAATTATTTTCAATTATGTGATATGTTTTCCTTTTGAATATTTTTATTCAAAATACGAAACTTTGAAGAAAATGCATTGAACAGCAGGAAAACTGTCTGCGGGGAAGAATTCTTAAGCAATATGTCAAGGGGAAAACATTTTAAAGTTCGTATATTATACAGTATGAAAATAATTATTACAATTTCAAAAGAAAGGAGAGGTTACATTTGAATCCTCGCACGAAATCTCATGTACTCCTTCAGTTTTAAGGTGAACTAACAACGTACACACTACTTTCCTAAGGATTTTATCATACAATGATAAGTCCTTGTATTTAATACATTGAATAAGTAATTGCACAGTTATCACTGAAATGAGCATTGTGACTAATCGAAACAGGGCACACACTTTATAATTTCAAGACGTTCACTTTTAATGAATTCGAGATTTTAATAAAGTACTCATGGAGACAACTCGTAGAATAGCATTTTGAGCTTTGTTGCTAATATGAACATCGACGCTGAATAAAGGCATTTCTAATTAAAACCAAATTTGTGGCTCTTTACTGGGAATGAGTGGCATTTTAACGATTCTAAGTAACGAGCTCTCACATATCCCGAATTAGATAGCACCATCTGTGAAAAGGGAGAACGGTAGTCAACGAATATCTTTCCATACTTGCTTTGAGACATGTTACTACATATGTAGCCATTTTTGATGCAACTTTCTAGAAATAAATGGAATTATTTAAATGCACAGTTGGAATCTAGTTTCTTAATATCTTAAGTTTTTTCAATGAAATTTCTTACAGAATAAACGCCATATGCTACTTATTGATAAAATATAATTTCAAAAAAATAATTGTTTTTAAGAAATTCTCTTAGATTTATATTTAAAAATATTCCAGTAGTTCTTTTTAGAACTTGGATAAGATATTAAGGTATCCGACTACCCTAAAATCGTGAATGTTGCCAAAAATTGACAAATACTTTACGATTGTATTTTATAAGCCATCTTATTAGCTTTATAAAAATACCAAGCTTATTACGTGCCATTCACTATAAAAAAAACTACAAGTGTTTCATTAAAAGCAATTCGTCCTACTTTAAACAAGATATCAGACTTTTAAATGCGTTTTATTCGAAATGTGTTTTTTTTAATGCTCAAACGGGGACAGCGATTACTCAAAAAGTTTTGAAAAGTATTAACTGAAATTTTTTGTGTGTGCTCTGTATAATAATGGAAGTGTTTTAACCTTCAAGGTTTATCATTTGCTTTTTCATTACAAAATTCAATGTTCCTTATGTGAATATAAACACAGTTTTTTAAGCAATTTTAAATAATTTCTTAAGATAAGGGGCTGTAGTTTTTGTAAAAACTAAAATAACTTTTATCCTGAAGGTCATTTTAAAAACGATTATCAAAGCAACACATCAAAATTGAAAAATTGAAGATTTGTTCATAAAGTTTTTGTACAGAGCATGCCCCGTTTATGTGATTTTGTACAAATTTCTGCCGTTATTATAATATTTTTCTCTTTTTAATTGTAGCATATTTTTCTTAAAATTTACTAAATACCCAGCAGTCGGATACCTAAAATTGAAGGTGCAGTTGATTTTTTTTAATAGAAAGTGTTAATTAACTGTAGAATTTCCGGGATTTCTATTATCCTTAAATTTCTTCCGATTTCGTTTATACACCGTGATATAAAATACATAAACAATTGTAATAACTAAATATTTCTTGGACTAATGTTCAGTAGGGTTTAGTTTTAAGACTTTTCAATATTATTTCATGTAATTACTACATATATTATGACCTTTTATATCATAAAAAACTATAACAAAAATTAATTAATCTTGAAAAATGGAATAAAACAATAATATTCATAAATATTAGTATTATAATCAAAACCGTAATTTTTATAAGAATGCGTTTTTTTACCATTATTTATCGTTTTTTTTGCATAATGTTTCGTTCACACTTCATTTACAAATAATACAGTGATATTCACTTTTTCCTGTTCATTTACCGCACACCCATTTCATGCAAGAAACACACCTTTTTTTGAATGCATCAGCATTACATTCTTTAATTCCTCCCTTTTAGCGTTTTATCGAAGTTGTAATTAATTTAAATTCAGTAATTACTTACTTTTCTAATTTCTTGCACTTTACGTAATTTGAACGTAACAGCATATAAGCAAATGTTATGTAATGAAACACTTGGAGGCAACGATTTTAGTACAACTGACTTATTTCTTCTGTGAACCCAATAACACGGTATTCAAGGTAAAATAAATGTGCGATATTTCTTCCCAGCGGAAGTTTGTTTTACTAATGGTATTTACTTATTGAACTATCTTTTACAGAATGACAGCTATTTATAATGATAAATAGTTTTGGAGTCGGAGCGACATCGGTAGCCATTTTAGGTATATTTAGTTGAAAAAGCTTTCCTTATCAACCTGTAACCATAAAAAGTTTTCTGTGATCACCATGGATAATGATTAAAATTCAAGAAAACTTTCAAAATCCATGCAAAAATTCAAAAAGTAGAACGAACTAAACTGACTCCAGTGTTCATTCGACACCGACAATAGTTCTAGTGTTAAAAGAGAAGCGTCATATACAATATAATATAGAAATACAAACACATATAGATACCCTAAATAGGAAATTTTTCGAAGAAGCTCATTTCAAAATTTTATAGTATAAGTATTTATACAATTAACATGCGAGTATTAAATATTGTAAATGTGTGTGTACAATAGTTATTCTTCTGTAAATTCATATTATAACCAAATTTTCAATATACGAAAAGAAGTCAAACAAGTAAAATGACTTTTGCAATTTTTCTTTTCAAAGTTTGGCAACAGTGCTAATATCCATTGCTGAATGAGAGGTAATCGGCATCACATCTACAGAACGTGTCACTTGTGTGTCTTTTAAGATTCAACATATATTGGACAACCATAAAGATGTTCAAACCAAAAAGGGGAGACATTTATATGATCCAACGAACCATTGTTTATATTTTAACACTTTATGAATAAGTGTATGGGATTACATTTTCACAAGATAATCATCAGAATCTCATTATATCTAATATAAAGCAAAAATGGGGTCGTTTCATTATTTGTGCAGAAATCTTAGTTTTCCGCAAGTCCTGCTGCCATCCTACACAAAGAAGACAAGAAGTATTTTGACATTTTAGCTACCTAAGAACGTCTTACAATATGAAAACATTTTAAAAAGGTTTTCAAGGTCAACAAATTTCCAGATTTTACACAAGCCATTTTTAGGTGAAATTTAAGTGACATTAAAAGAAGACTACACTTTCAATCATATTATTCCACACACATAATTATTTCGGAAACACTCTAGTCTATTTCGGAGAACACAATCTATAGCTGATATCTTATCTATGTGACTATCCATGCGGTCGCGGTAGCTTAGTGGTTATGGTCACGAACTCACAAATGGAGTTGTTGAGTAACGAGTTTCAGTCCTAATGCCACTTGATACACAATACGTTTGTAGTAACTCAAAGTCCTCATGTGGTTTGGTGGGGAGGTTCGGAGAGTGTGGTGCCAGCTTAGAAATCGGCCTCGTCACAAAATTACAAGCTCCATTGCCAATATGACTTGTGTTGTTTTACAATGTAACTTTAATAAACACTCTCTCACTCACTTGATATCTCCATGTTTCCTTTTCCAAAGAAAAATGCTTTAGGATAATTTTATATCTAATCATACAGACATTTTACAAATCCTTCATCAGACGTTATTTAACCATTTTGTGTAACATATGTCTTCAAGTTTAAACTTTTTATATTACTTTTAATGTTTCTATTATTTTGGTATTCTTTGAAAGTTCTCTGAATTTAATAATTTATTTCTTTGAAAATGCATTTACACCTAATTCTATTTTGCATGGTAGATGCTTTCCTTAAAAAGCAGTGTAAACAAAATGTGTAAAAAATTACATGCGACGTTTGCAAATACTTGCTGCAACTTTAAAAAGTCATGTAAAATGAAAAAAAACTCTAAATGTTTTCTCCAAAAACCATGCAAAAAATAAGGAACGAGAAGGAGTTCTTATTGGTACTAATCGTTAATTTGCTTCTAATTGCTCACAAAGGAATCGCGGTTTTCTTATTGCAAGGCTTAGAAGAAGCATAGGAAGGGATATAAGAATCGGATTTTATGCTAAAAAAATTACTATCCCCGTATTGTTCTTTCCTTTTTTTTCTGAAGGTAATGAATTTAAAAATTTTAGCCTTGTAAAATATTTATATGAAACATTTTCTTGGTAGGGCATCTAAATTATATTTTGATCATTGTTCCTGTTTTTCGGCTTAAGGTGTCAATTGAATATATATATATTTCTCTATTTCTCTGTATATATATATGTGCTAAATAGCATATCAGCAAGAAATCAATATTTATGATAATAAGTATTATACAAGACAATTGAGATTTTAGACACCTTGACCCGGGAAAAAATAATTGCTTTTAGTAATTTGTGGTTCTCAATTAATTATTTAATCGTGAATGTAAATTGTTGTTGTGATTAAATAAAAACTGATATAGATTTGTTCTTACTTTTTATTCCTTATATTACTTACTTACTTGTCTTTTTTTCTTTACGTATGACATTGATCCACTTTTTAAAGTAATTCATCATGGTTGTTACCTACAAGAGGAGATATTACACAGACAAAGGGGATTATGTAAATAGAGAATTAATAATCATCCTGAAAAAGAGGAAATTTTAAATACCAAAAAATATTCCTCTCCCTATAATTTTTAATTTTAATTAATATTCGCATAAGGTGGTTCATATTAGGTCTTTGGTTTCCTCCTTACCATCTTCTTTAAAATCGAAACATATAAAATTTCATATAATTACCTAAAATTTATCTGGAAAGTTTACTTTCCTTCTCCTGTAATATAAAAAAATCGTTCTCCAAAATAAATCCGTTTCTTCTAAGAAAAGCATTATTCCCATACTCAGTTTCATTGTGCGCTTTTCAGATTTGAAATAATAATTTTTGTTATATATTAAAATAAATCAAATAGCGATTTCTTTTCATAAATTTGATAAAAACTAAACTTAATATACACATGTAAGAAACATCAGATATTTTTAGTACATTTCACAAAACTATTAGTATTTAAAACGTTTCATTTATTTTTGTAGCATATTAAAACTTCTAATTTTAATTTAAAAATGCATCCATTTTTTTTCACAATTAAATAATATATTATATTCGAAACTCATGGGATTTTTATAACAAGAATCAAAAGTAAACTAAGATTTCAGATTTGCCTTAAAATGTTTTTCAAAAATAAATTCCCCTCAAAACATTTTGAATTAAGAATATTTTTAAAATAAATTATTAAAATAATAAAAATTAATGTTTATAAGACTAATTTTACAAGAATATACACATACATATAACAAAAATGAATGTATTTAAATTTAACAATTTAGAAGCATAAAGAATTATTCCACAAAGATAAACAAAAGTATTTCGAATGACTGAAAATAAGTCATATTTGAAACTTCTGTTGTTTGTGATACAGAACTTCGTAAATTTATAACCCCATCACGAAAGAGAAATTTCCCGATATGATTTTCAACACAGTAAACAAAACTTTCCCATTCTTCATATCCAAAATCATTTTTAAACAATATTGAACAGCCCTAAAAACTGTTATTGGGTTTTTCCCCTTAAAATGTGTTTATAAAGAAAGATTACATTCTAAGTTTTTTTTGCCCTCTTCCTTGCCCATTCACTGTGGCAATAGTACCCAAGTGCCTACAGTCACAAACTAGTGACCGGCGTGTCTTAAGGTCAAACCCTACTAATATTGATGATCCACCGTGTAGAAGCTTATGCAAGTTAAATCTGGCGTAGATTGAAATCCTCCCATCGACATGGTGTGGTAGCCATGGGGAGGTGCCAGTTTAGGAAACCACTTCAACAATTTAAGGAAACCACTTCAACAACATTTTAACAATGCACAAAATTACGAGGCCCATCAACAATAACTCTCGAGTTACTTCATATAGAGTAGCGTTAATAAACACTTACTCCCTCTACAGTGTTAAAAAATTGAACCCAACCTTTATGAGAATTTATCATTGTTCTAAAGGTTTTATTAGATTCCTTCATAATCTAGGCTTCTTTATTTTATTATGTTTCCTTTTTTAGATCTTGATTATAAGAGATTTCAAAATGTGCATGCGTCATACTGATTTAAATCATTCTTAAACACCCTCCTTCCCATAAAAAAGAAAAATGTTTCCTACAATTTGTCTCTCTACAACAGAATTTGTCTCTGAAATTCAAAAACAGCAAAATATCTATATCAGCACAATACGAATCTGTACTGTATTACTGAACTTTTAAAAAAAAAATATATACATGTGACTACCTTATAAGCAAGTGTTTGCCGATCTATTTTCTACCATCTAGTATGTATGTAGTTTCCTCTTAAAATAGATTAAATATATCCAAACGAAACCATTCCGAAATTAATCTTCTCCATCAATATCCGATTAAATTCCCTTAATGATGCAGTACCTGATCTTTTTCAGAAGATAATGATAATTTATTTTCATAAGCTGGTAATTGAACTACTTACCGATTGTTAGCCTTTCCTTACAGGACAAAAGGGAGATTTCACTACCATCTGACGGTATTAGAATCCCCCCTTCGGAATACTCCCTGCAGGTAGGAATCTTCTCCTATTCCCAAATCGACATTTGTAATTAACGAGCCATGATTACGTTATGCTCACGTTCGGCGATTCAGGCAGAGAGAGGGAACCACTATTCTTCGAACTCTACTAATAATCTTGTTAATTCCCTCCACAACACAAATGATTCTATGATCTACTGCGATTACTGAAATTTAATGAAATTATTAGTCGTGCTTATAGATGGAACTGTTATATCAGTGCTAATTCTAATACCATCCGTTTTTAACGAAATTCTTTGATTAAAATTACCTGTATATATCGCAAATGTTATCTATTTATATTTTAATATAATTTTACTTCAATGTTTTTATTCGTACTAAAGTTAAAAATATGTAGTTCTGAAGTTGCGCAAATATTAGCAAAGAAATTGTATTAAGGAAGTTATGAATTCTGAGATAATGTTTCAAGCAAATTTTGAATTTGTTTCATTATTTGCTTTTCAAAGCAAATTATATATTTTAAATTGCATACTAACGGAATGTTCTATTTCTTTCAAAAAGGACAAAAATATTTAAATATAAATGACCATCAACTTTTATTCCACATAACTCTTTAACCTTTACTCTATTCTGCCCGTCCTCCGCATAAATATACTACTCTATGTTTGGGTCTCTACTGCTTTGCTTGTGCAGTTTGCGAGCCCTTTTGATTCTCTATCGCATGTACTCTTTCAATCCTATTTATTTTCAATTTTTATTATTAAATTAGTTGCATGTATCGCAATAGATGCTCAGTAAAATAGTTTATTTAAATATTATAAAAACTGTATCATAATTGTATATTTTTATATTTACAGCCTTGAGAGTAGCCTCTCTGTTAAGCATTCATGTAGGGAAAATTACAACTTTCAGGGAAAGTATCATTATTTTCATGAAAATTAAAAAGTTAATCTAAATGCTGAAAAATATTTAAAATGTTAATATTAATAACATTTTCCAATTTAAATTTGAGAAATTAATCAAAAAGTGCTACAAGAAAATGTGGCATTTATTGGATCGAATTCCGGAAAAAAATTTAAATGTTAACAGCTTAAAGAAAAAAATTTCAATTTACATATTTCGGTTTTTCAGTGCATTTGATTTGATCCAAATATCTGATGATCTTTTTTTTTCTAATGAAAACTATTGACCTTTTAATGACTAGTGGAAAATTTTTGATGTGTAACATCTTTACTCTCGGTTGCTGGATATTTGTTGGAGTGATTCCGTGAAAAGGGACGGAAATGCGTAACAGGAAGTCGGGGGAAGCGCTCGCTGTTCGATTTGACCTATTTAGCGCCTTGGGGTGTCTGTTCGCTAGCCTCGTCGCGGGTCCAACTGTAGTAGCAATTAAGTCACCCGCCTACTGCACATACCAGCAAGTCTTATTAGACTTTATCCAGAATAAACTTGTGATTCTTACGCTCAAATGTCAAAGTCTCAGGGCTCGTTATGTGTGAAATCACTGAGGATATATTTATATATGTGTAAACTATATATTAATAATTATATTTCCTGTTAAGCGTCTGACAAAGCTCATCATTTTAAAAAAAATACGAGTAAGTAATAGGGAATTATTTGAATAAATATTTAAGTGCTTATCATTTTCATACTTTGAGGTTAATTCCTGTCGTTGTCAATATAATATTTTCAATTGTGATTAAAAAAGATTTCTCGATTAAAAAAAACTAATTAAGTAAACGGCTATTTTTGATTTTCTCTAAGGTTGTGTGGCAGAGCGAACACATAACATTTCGTGGGCTGAGCGGACACATCCCCCCCCCCATCTTAGAACAGATTCGATTACCGAATTACAAGGATAAATACATTTTTGCCAATCAAATTTAATTGCTTGTATTAAATTGTTAAGTTATTATAGTGCGAATACATTTTAAACATAGCGAAATGTAATAGAAATAAAAACTTTCAGAGAAATATTTAAAAATTAATAGTAAGTAGCAACATAATGAAAGGTATGAACGGATTTCAGGCATTTTGTGGAAAACTGTATTTTAGAGTCAAATAAATATTAGAACCGGTGCAATAGCCATACAATTAATTAGTTTCATGAAAGGAAGTAGAAATAAATACTGAAGTAAAATACGCAAGATGCAAGGTTAGTTAGTATTTATTTACTTGTATTTATTTTTCTTTTATCTACCTGCATCTTGCGTATTTTACTTCTAGTATTTATTTCTACTTCCTTTCATGAAACTAATTAATAGTATGGCTATTGCACCTGTTCTAATATTTATTTGACTCTAAAATACAGTTTTCCACAAAATGCCTGAAATTCGTTCATACCTTTCATTATGTTGCTACTTACTATTAATTTTTAAATATTTCTCTGAAAGTTTTTATTTCTATTACATTTCGCTATGTTTAAAATGTATTCGCTCTATAACATCTTAACAATTTAATACAAGTAATTAAATTTGATTGGCAAAAATGTATTTATCCTTGTAATTCGGTAATCGAATCTGTTCTAAGTTGGGGGGGGGGAGGGAATGTGTCCGCTCAAACCACGATGAGTTTCAAAGTGTCCGCTCAGCCTACGAAATGTTATGTATCGCTCCTGCCACGCCACCTTCTCTAATATTTCAAATTTTTTGCATGCGCTTGACGGTGTCTCTGGACTAACCTCGTCTGGGGGTCCAACTGAAGTAGCAATTACCCGTCTACCGCACATACAAGCAAGTCTTATTAAACTTCGTCCAGAATAAACTAACAGTGGTACTGTTATAGACGCCCTTTTTTGATGATTTTTAAATACTTTGAAATCACAAGTATATGTGTCATACTTTATTTTCATAAATCTATTGTCTCCGCTCTTCCCAAAATTGAATAATAATAAATATATTTGATAAGAAACTGCATTACTCCTTGTGGTAATTAAATAAAATTTTCACATTAAAGATATAATTATTCGATAGAAAATTATTTCCAGTCATAACTGATTCATTTCTTTCAGGATTAAAGTCACTATTGCGTATTTACCATGATAACAAGTCAGATGTTACACATCATATGCGACTACTATAAGACTCGTTTATTTTTTTTTCTCATTTTAAATTTGGTGGTTTTTGTTATAAGTTATAAACGTATTTGTATTGTCTACACAGACTGTCAAAATAGACCTAAGCCAAGCGGAACTATGGACACGGGATTGCTTCAGACAGAAAAATTATGAAATCAATTGGCTCCAATGGCAAAACATTCATGGACTGGATTCTTATTCTTATTGCTTAAGTTTATTGAGTCGTGTAATAATATATTTCTGTGTTTTATCATATGTTTGGTTTTCTTCAGTGAGTATAGTTTTTTGCAATAATAAAGTACAATTTACCAAATGAAAACAAATGCCTGACAATGACAAATAATTCTATGGAAAAAATTCTATTCCATTCCCATAAAATTCCAAAATTTTACATATTCTTATTCATTTTCTTATATGGTTTTTATTTATTTTATATCAATACATACACACAGACTAAAATAAGGATATACATGCCAATATTTACTCTTAGCAAACTTATGGCCATGCAACGTTGAATGTAAATTTTGCAGATATGTGACTTTATTTAAAATGTATTCCCTTGCTAAATTATTTTTTGAGCAGTTAAAATTAAATTTTTTTTCTGTAAGAAAAATGAGGAAATGAGTCAACGGGGATCTATATATTTTCAAGAGAAAAGCGACTCGCTCACTCATTCACTCACTCATCATGATATCGTTCGATTTATTAGTCCTAAAAACTTGAAATTTGGTATGCACGTTCCTCTCATGAAATAGAGATTCACTAAGAAGGAATTTTGCAAAAAATTAGCCCCCAAGATGCACTACGAGAACCTAAGAGGCGTTATAAATAAATATTCCCGATTTTGAAATATATACATATATGTATATGCATATAATGCATTATAGCAACATTTTATAAAATTAAAATAAATTTAGTTACTGAAAATTTCAATTTAAGTAGAATGCATTATTTCTCTTCAGCTAAATGGTGTAAATTGTTTATCAAATCAGTCTTTTTTCTTTGAAAATTATTGCTAAGAATTTAATAAATTTGTTAAGTTCTTGTGAGAAGTTAATTAAATAGTACTCTGGTTGATACCTGTGACGAGTTCAACAAGTGCTAAGTATCTCTTTTTAGGGAAACAGTGAATTTAAGTAGAGAAAATCAATTTTTTTCTTTCACCAAAAAGCCATTTTTTATTTTTATTTTGCTGCTTTCCGGTATTACTTCTCTCTCTCACACACACAAAAAAAATGCTTTTCTTTAGAAAAATAAATAAATAAAGTAAACAGAAATAATTTGAACTTTTTTAATCGGCTTAATTAAACTTTCCTTTTCTCCAATTTTTTACAAATTGAAAAAAAGTATAAAATTGTTATCTCTAAGAAGATATAGTATTCTCAGGAAAAAATTTTTTTTATTGAATATGCAGTGCCTAGCAAATGAATTGAGAATCCGCTTTCATTTGCTTTTGTAAATTTAGGAATTTAAGGTTTCTTGACAGCAGTAAAATTTCATTTACAGAAAAGTTTCAAACTAATATTATCTTGAATGAGTTGTCATAAAACTGGACAAAAGCTGAAGTTTCGTGTGATTTTTTTAGAATATTTTGATAAAATGGAATAAGGTTCCTTCAGCATTTCTTTTCTATCTCAAAATAATATTTGTGAAAGGGTGTTTTCCCTTCAGTGTTAAATTTTTACGAAATGTGTTTTTGACAACTCGAAATGATATTTCTTCCACTCCTTTCAATGCTGTTGTTTCGTTTCTTTTCAAATCGAATTCAATCCGTTTTCTTTCTATAATTGTTTTATCAACTCATTTCCTATGTGTGTGTCATAAGTTACAATCTTCAAATTCACACTTATTCAACTTTATTTCATTTTCAAAAAAGATTTTTCATATATATATATATATAGTATATATATAGATATAGATATAAGGTAATTCGGGGAAGAAGAAAGTTTGAGAATAATGTTTTTTAGCTTTGATAGATAGGAATTTTGAGCCACTTGTGTGAAGAGTCTGATCCGACATTGAGTGTAGCTTGTGAATTTATCTGAATTAATCGTATGTGTTATTTTTGGATCTTGTGATCATTAAAAATGATGGGTACAGGCTTTATAATATTCCATTCCTCAGATTTAAAGTTTATAAACGCACTTGTTAATTTAAATAAAATATTTGCAATGTAAGTAAGTTACGCATTATGCCACACATATGATGCGCACGTAGAAGCGGCCATAACACTGCAGCGATAAGGAACTAAGGGCGTGTGGCATCTTTCCCCTATACTTGGGGAAGACACCACATGGTTCAAAAATAAAAGAAATGAACTTAAAAATGTCTGGGTTTCCTTTTATATAACACTGTATATTATTGAATAAAATCTAAATGCAATTAAGAATTATGCTGTGAGAAAGGCACAGGGGATCTCCATAAGACCAGGATTAGGAATGTGCAGGGCAAAAGTCGGCAAGTACTTAAGCCTGCTGTTGACCGTTCTACAGGAAAATGATGTTTAGCAAACCCAAAGAGGAATATAACTTAGACTAATCTGGTCTACAAAGAAATAATGAACCCGGGAAGTGTTGCAAAGAAAGAATCTCGTGATGTCCACCACGTCACATTAGTGGAGAAGAGGGAGACCATAACTGTAGTGGCATGCTGCTATGCCGAAGGCAATTTCCTTCCTTCATATTGCATTTTAAGGGGTCTCAGGACCCTTAACATATATCGGTGCACTCGAAAAAAATATCCTTCTTGAAACAATGTAACTTAGCAATAAAGCAAAACAATCATTTGAAATTTTTATCACATGATAATCACATATATTTACATTCGTTCCCAAATTTCCGGAGAATTTGAGAAATTTTTTTAAAATTTATAAAGAAATAAAAATTCGACAATTTTCAAAAATTTGAAAATTAGTATTTTACAGCGCGCAAGAATCGGAAGTACAAAATTGATCATAATTTACAAAATTAATTTTACTTGGTATATAAATGTTCACTTTCAAAGTTATACTAACTTTTAAAAAATTTAGAGAAAAAAAATATTTTTAATACAATTACAATGAAAATTTAAAATTTTAAGAAAAAATAAATTTAAATTCAAATAAAAAAATTTTATTAAATTTTTTTTTGAAAATTGAATTGTAAGATACGAAAGAGATAGGGATTTTGTTTAAATTTCTCTAGTTATTTCTCAATGACTTCGGAAATTTTTACAGTATCAATAACATTTTGTATCAAAATGCTCAGAAATGTTGAGGCTTTAACATATATTTTTTTTCAAAAAATTGAAAAATTTGCAATTTAGAGTCCTTAGAGGTCTTAAAGGTAAACGGAGTGAGTGAGTGAATATTAACGTCGCACTGTTCAGCTGTACACGAGGGCTTTGAGCGAAAGACCACGTATAAAGTTAGGCGGAGTTTCAGGATGTCATACCGCCGGGTTCACATGAACGAAACATCCACCTACATCAACTCAGATATGTTCATAAAGTTTCTGAAGAATCAATTTACCCCCAGAAAAGAACCTGGAAATGTTCTCCTCATTTTAGAAGGCCTGGCATCCCTTTGCTCAAATGTGTCAGTATTAGATTTAGCTGCAGAATAAGACATAATTCTTGTCTGTCTTCCAAGACACGCCACCTAGTATTTTCAGTCCCTTGATCGCTTGTTTTTCGAACCACTGGAAACATATGGGCAACAGCCCCTGAGCTCCTTGATGCCCAACAAGCCAAATCGTAAAGTGTCAAGACTCCAGTTTGAATCTCTTCTGAATGCTGCTTGGAGCAAGGCAGCCACTGTAGTAAATGGTACTTTGGGGTTTTTAGCTACGGGAATTTACCTCTATAATCCACAAACAATCCCATAGCAAGCGTTTAATATTTCTGATGGCTCTAGCAATTACGCAGCTGTAACTTCTACAAATAGAGCATGTGACCCGTCTACACCAGCAGAGCTAGTGGCAGTGGACTATCACCATTAGTGGCTTCCACCAGCACAGAACATGGGATTTCCTGTCAAGAACTAATTAGCCATATTCCTCTGGCCAGAAAACGCAAACCATCTGGTCGTAATAAATAAACATCAGGAGTCTTAAATGAATCACAGACATGAGAGCATCTGTGCGGGAAAAATCCCGAGGAAATCTAGAAAGGGTGGATAAGGGCATAACAAATAACAAGAAACCTTCGGGGAAAAAACAGAAGAAAAATATATGTGTCATCTTGTCGTTTTCAAGTTGGAATCTCTTCTAGATACCAGTGGTGACAGTTTTGATCAGGATAACAATGACGATTTTTGTGGGTACTTTTATTTAAAGGGTACTTTTATGCTAAAAACGGTCCCAAGTGTTTGGATTAAGTGCATCGAATGCAGCAAATGGTTACACCAAGATTGCAATGAGTCAAATGTTGTGTGGGACATCATTCAAACCTGTACTGTTATTATTTTTAGCAAACTAATTGTGAAATAATTTAAGGGGTCTTATACATTTTAAGGGGGTCCGGCACGTCCATAGAAGCCCATGTTAAATTGCGTAAGTTTATGTACCATTTTATCAGAAACTACTTACTTTTCTCGTGAATAAAATTTTTACAGTAGATTATGTGTGCTATCAATAAAACTTTAATGACGAGTTTTGTATCTTTGTTAAAAATTAAATTAATTATGAATTTTTTAATGGTTGTCCAATTTTTTTCCTCTAAAATTTAGTTTTTTAAAGTCATATCTGAAAAGGTTTGCTATATATATCTAATTCCCTCCATTAAAATGTGTAAACATGTTAACAGTCTACTCACTGAAAGTGTGAGCATTATATGATGAGTAGTTTTTGAGGAAAAAGTACATAAAGTGAAAAATATTACGTTTTGAGAAAACAAGCCTAAAAGTAAAAATTTGTAATTTTTTGAGCATTTACTTTTTTTAGTACTTTCCAGAAGCATAAAAAGCAAATGTTTTACTTTCTGCTCATACAAAAGACCCTTCTAATTTTCTTTTTTTTTTCATTAATTTTTAAAAATTTGCCTTTTTTTTTGGGGGGGGGGGTCTCAAGATGCTTTCGTTCGGCTACACGAATTATACGTGTATCTAGTTTTTTGAAGCATGACATACATTTATAAATTGGTTCAATATCAGAATGTTTTAAGATCATTAATTTTGCTACATGACTCATATTGCACTGTACAACAGAGATATTTACCCTAATTTTAGAGTTTTTAATTCCACAAATGTACATCTTCGACTCACTGACGGTGGCCATTTGGTGTTCTTGACTGACTCATTTGCGTTCTGAGTCTTTCCATCTAAACATTTTTTAATAACATAGGATCACCTAGAACTTTAAAAATTGGCTTCATTCAATTCATTGTGGTGTATTTGTTTTGATCATAGTGTCTTTCGTTACATTCAGGTTCTGTCTTTTGAAACTTGCATCAGGCAATTATAATCGGAGGACACATTCTATGTTGAGGGCTCTCGTTTGGAGACAGAAGGTGAAAATAAACAGCCCAAACAGCGGTTTTCATGCTGTGTAGATCATTGATATTATTTCTAATAGCCACACCATAATACCTTTGAGTTTTTTATATTAAAAAGTCGGTGAATCAGTTACGACCTCTTAGGCCTTTTCCAAAGCTTAACTGTTTTTTTCTCTGTTTCGCTTTTAATCCAAAAGAAGTGTATCCTAAAAATTTTGGATAAGCCCAATATACTCTAATTTTTCCACTTGCACATCATATGGATTCGTGCTCATCAGAAACTTATACAAGGGGAAACATAGGTGCTCCTAGCAGGGCTCATTTGATGCGCGTCAAGGAGTAGTTTTATTAAAAAAAATAATAAAAATACTTCTAATTGCGGTATTTTTTCATATCATATATCATTTTAAACAGAAATGTTTGAACTTTTAGGAAATATAAAAAAGTAAAAATCAATAAATTTTCGAAAATTCATGTGCCGAACCCACTTAAAATTTTCGGAAAACTGATTTGTTTATTATTATTGTATTTTATAGAATAAACCTTTCGGAATTTTTTAAAGAAACCGCGTGAAGATATTCCCAATAGAACGTAAGTTATTAAGAAAATAAAAAGAGCAGAAAAGGTGATTTAAATATTGTTTACATTTTGGCTGCTCGGGGACAGCTGCCATGTCGCAGTCAACTGCTGCGTTTCTCTGTTTCTAATATTTTCATTGAAATATCTCTTCAGAAAAACACAATCCTCTGATTACCCCGTAAATTTAAATAAATACTTAGAGAATTATTTTTGCATAATGTTTAGAAACACTCTCTAAATTTAAAGAATAGCCTCACATTGAATCAATACTTGAACATGCAATTTGGCTACCATAACATTATAGCATTGACTATCTCAAACTTTCATTACTTTTATACTTTGACCATCTCAAGTTACTCAAAGCATTGACTATATCAAAGCTTCGGTCCTTAACTATGGAATCACTGTAGATTTATAAATTAATTATTTTTTATTAAAATAACTTTAAATATCTTTTAAATTTTTATGTGTGATGATATTATATATTTATATTTATATAATCATATAAGATGATTATCATAATGCCAAACAATGAGGTTTTATCAGTTTCAGAAATTCGTAAAATGAGTATGAGATATTCTGCCGCATGCAACATATTCACTGTACCTAGAATTATGTTTAGGTTATGTACCCAGGCCTTGTTTCTCTCGCTGCAATATTTGTTAAAACCCAAAACTCAAAATGTTGTCAGCCAAACAATACTAATAATACAAACCAAACAATGCTAACAAACAAAATATAATTTACGATGTATCATCACGTTGACAAATTGTATGTGATATATTATAAAATAAATAGTTATATAAAATTGTAAGCGATGAATTTTTTTTCTATTTTCAAAGGGAGGGTATTTTCCTATACAATAATTACCTTTCTTTCTCTCTTTGTATACATATAGGCACACGTATGTGATACTCAAAAGCAATATGCCAAAAATGTGCAAAGGAAATAATGAAAATCAGCAAAGAGATATAGATATAGCATACAACAATAAAAAAAATTATTTTAACAGAATAAAGCAGTACAATATAGGTTTGTTGAAACTTCTACAACATATTAAATGCATTTCATTAAGCCACCGTAGCGACATCCATTTAGACGAACCTTGATGGACTATAGTAGACAGTAGCGAATCAATGTTTACTATTACATGGCTATATGCCGTGTTTAGTTCCACATTTGCAGTTTCATTAGATGCCTGGCTCGCGTGTGAAAATTATGATTACAGAAATGGAAGATTGTTTCGAACACACTTTATGAGTTGTATAATGCGTGTTGATCTGTTTTGGAACAATAGCAAATAAAAACAGCCCTGATGCATCAAGAGCAATATTTTTAAAGGGTACCAGGTATGCACATTTCAATGCCAATTCCTTAAATAATGATCCAAGTTTATATATGAATCTTCACAATTCTCCAAACGTCTTGAAACAGCTTAATGCAAGTATATTGAGGGGTCCTTTATTTTTGATACAACGATCGCTGTGAGTTGACATTTCTCAATTCAATCGGAAATGACGCATTCTCTTCTCTCAATCATCTTTACAACATTCATAGCATGCGGACTCAAATAAGTTGCATTCTATGAAGATACAGTGGAAAGAACAAATTGCATTTTCTGAAAGTGATCATGAAATTTCTCGTAAGCTCATTAGTTTACTGGAATTTTACTCCTTCGTGGTGACCTGCCATCTCAGCTACAAATCAATTTAGTACTTTTTTCTGGGAGGATAATCAAGTCCGTAGCTGATTTTCCAGCTCAACGAAATTTGACGACTACTGGAGAATATGATGTGTATAGCCTTGTTATATTAACCGAGTTTGAAACAGCTTCGAATTCAAATCGTTTTCATAGCTCAGTGAGCTGTTTCTACTTTCTGCAATATGCATGGTTTCTGGCCATTCTTCTTTAATGTTCCATTCTTCTACCGCACACTGTATAAATAGTATGGCAGATATTATTGCATATTTAATAATAAAACTTTAAATTGATGCTTTTTTTGTTTCAGATTATAAACATTTTTTATTGGATGTGCATTAATACAACTACATCATAACACAATTTTATATTTATAATGTTCAATTTTTATAGTGCAATGTTCAATTTTTGTAATATAATGTTCAAAGAATCATATTCTTAAGAAAAAACAATTCAAAACGCCAGGGCATTATCAAAGTAATACGAGGGATTACATTGGATTTCTGTAAAATTATGATATACAGCTGCAGTGAACGTGGGATATGGATGACCCTCAGTTATACTGAACTCTTTTCATTGATTCCAATTGAACATCTGTTTAATTAACGTTATTGTAAGCATTTATAGTAACATCTTCAATCAAAGTTCCCTTAAAGTGAACTAAAACCCATTTCCACAGATTTTTTAAAAAATTATACGCATCTATTTGGATTCTAAAATAGAGCATCTCATATCCCACTCTGTCATTTCTCCTCCTTTCCATTTCTAAGGATTCATTGCTCCTTTACACAAAAACAACTCTCCAAATCATGCGTTGAAAAATAAGAAAAATAGTAACATGAATCAGAAGGCGGCGTCTCCTCCTTCTTTTTACCACAAGTCAACATATTCCATACATATATAACTATCTTTAAACTTGTGGGGGTGTCGGCCTAATCGGCACCTCTCTCTCTCCGTCCACCATGGCCAAAGGTGTGGAGGGAAACAAAGCATCACCAACAACTTCCATAATAACAATTAATTTTATTTATCTTTATACACACTTAAACAATCACAAGTGAAACTACAAAAGGAAACCTAGGAGTGATATATAAAGCGATATCTAATCTCAATAACCAACTCTAAGTAAACCTGACTACGTGAACTAGAAAAGGAAAACAAGCGCTAATGAACCGATAACTAATTCTGATTCTTCTATCTTAAATCCTCAATCTAATAATTTAATCTCTTAGCAATTACTTCCTTAACTCGCGTTATGTTTGTGAATGAAATATTCCAATATCCACAATTACGTAAGAGCTCCCCGGCTCCTTCAATCTTACATCTACAAAACCTAGACTTTATATAGTCAAACTAATTTAAATATCACGGTTTCTTCTTGAAAGGCTGTGAATTAATGTGAATGCTAGCCCCAAAATTTCCTCAAGCGGATTAGTAGAAAAATAACTCAAATTGATCCGTCACAAACTTGACAGTACTTTATGATATCAGCAATATCACCAAAAAATCAGTATAAATGCCGAATGCCGTAAAGAGTAAAGCATTGTCAGTTAAAGATGAAATAAGGGAACAAAATTAAATATATTGAACATGATTCAGTCTTTCGGAGGTAGGTCTGTAAGGATTTGTCTTATCAAAATCTACAGTTTAAAATTTTGAAAAAATCCCAGAAGGATCATCGCTACCAGCAAAAACAATATAGAGTGAAAAAAGTAGCCTCTGTGCACCAGAAAAAAGAAATTAAAATAGAATAGAAGAACGTTCAAAATAGCTAATTATTTAGTAAAATAGAAGTCTTTCTGTAACAGGATTCATGCTGCTATGCAAAGCAAAACGTTTAGGCCAGAAAAACTTAAAAATAACAAAAAATATACTATGCATGGGGCTATAAATGAAGTTGGCTGTATTTCTGCAACGGATGTTGAAAACTGGGAGACTTAAACGTGACCCGATGTTTTTCAGGATTACGAAGAAAACTATTTTTATTGCTCATGAAATAGAAATTAATTTTAAAATGACTTCAAAACATATACTAAAATTTAGTATAAAAAGAAAAAAACTGGGTGACTATAAACTGCTAGAAACATTTTTCCCCCGCGTGTTAAGATGGATGTATTAAAGAACAGTAATGTGCCTCTTTCAAGAGGTGTTTTTTTTTTAAATTTAAAAAAAACATTTAAAATACATTTTTAATTTAAAAGCTGATCGAGAAGCTTAAATGACTGTTTATTTATTTGAAACAAAAGGTTTCATAAATGAGACGATGCATTTTAATTACGAAAGTGCATTATTGTACTATACCATCTTAAATGATCTTAAAATCATACAATTTGCGTTTTGTCTCCTAGTACAAGTTCTATGATGCAGCTGACACATCAGAATGTTTTTCGCAGTTTTAAATCTACGTATAGAAATAAATTAATTTTGCTTATGAGGGAAATTCGTGAAGAATTAACCAATTATAACAAGATATCTAATCTGAAAATCATGGAGAAAAATTCGCAATTGTTTTGTACATGCGGGTTATTATTTCACAGACAGAGAATACGAATTGCTGACAGAGAATACGAATATTCTAAAGCAGATCCTTGTTCTGGTAAAATCCTAACAATCACGGAATGTGACTGGACTTCGCGTTTTTTTCCCCACAGCGATGAAACTGGGCACTTTGAATTTTATGATAGTGCATAGTGATCAGGTATTCCTAGATAAAATGAATTTCTATACAAGCAAAACAAGCAATTGAATGATAAAGAATGAAAATGATTACTGAATCCAAAAACAGACTGAAATATGAAGTATATGAAATTCTGTACAAGAAAATAGGATTTAAAGAACCTTTGAATGGTTAATAAACATTTCACTGAGCTGCATAAAGTGCACTCTAACAAAATTCAACAATATAAATAATTTTTTTGTACTTTTTAAAAACATTTGAAACACACGAAATTGGTTATCTCAGAATAAGAAAAGTGAGAAATCTATCTATATATATATGTATATATGTGCATTTGTAATGAGAAATAAATAAAGTAAATTCTTATTGAAAATAAAAATCTTATATAAATCGAGTCTATTTTTTGAAATTTAACAATCATAGCAGGATGCACAATCCTTCTTGTTCTGAATGAGAAAAAATTATTTGTAGAAATGGAGAAGGGAAGCCAATGGGATTGGTTTAGAGTCAAGGTCCCAAGCATAAATAATCATGGCTCCTCAATTAAAATATCAAATTTCTGATTGAATAAATATCCATTTATGGAAAATTTTCCAAGAGGTGATTCAATTCTATCAGATGGTTGTGAAGTTTTCCACTTTTCCTTGTTGGGTAGGATAAACATGTGATAAGTGGTTCAAATACGTGTGATCAATTTTAAGTTAGTAGTCCATTATGGGTGAAGATTAGATATTGATAACTGATGAATAATTTAGCTCTTTATTTATTTATTTGACTTTCAACTATGAGGAATCTGTATAAGTAAGTCGAGAAAACTCATCAATTTTGTTAGATGAGTATAATGAGGTATTATTTTATTATTCTTTGATTAACATTTGTACTTTTTGTGTAATAATTTAGTGAACCAATGAAATTCAGAATTATTGGTTTGACCATCTTTTTTGTAATTACATTTAAAATATATCATTTTCTGCTACACTGCTTTTGTATTTATTTATTGAATTGAATTTTATTTGAATACTCCGTCTAACAAGGGGGGAATAATTAATTGATTGAAAAAATCGGATTAAAAATGCAAAACTATTGTGTATTTTACAGAACAGAAAGCAATATGCATATGTAATAACTCACTCACATTATTAGAGGGGTTTTATTTCATAATGGTCTTGAGAAGAAGTAATGAATTTATAGCTTTCACGAATGACTGGAAGTAACCACTACTTTATTTACTAAAACCCAGCGTTAGATATTTTAAAACAAGATGAAGCAATATCTTGCAACTCCCTCCCTCTTATTTTTAACCACCACAAAAAGTCTATTCCAAAAATCATATGTTTCTAAAAGGTTCCTATTATGTTGACAAAAACCTGTGAGAACTGAGGTCTCTATAACGAGCGACTAATGCTTTTGTGAAACGTCTAGAATCTGCAGGTGTTATAACTGTGCCCTTTGTGTATTCGCTTTAATTGTTTGAGGTCGTCAATAAAATGTGGATTCTATATTAGAAAAAAATATAATCCATATTTCAATGACTGTAACAAATTAAGGGTTTTCATCCCAAAATGACCCGAATTGAAAGTTGAAGACATTTTTTGGATGAATGAATTTAATTTATGTAATACAATCTTAGAACAGTGGAACCTCAACGATAACAAACTATTAAAAAAAACTTTTTCAACTAGCAACACTTTGAATAACGAGTATATATTCATGATGAGTATGTATAGATGGAACATCTTTTTGAATTATTTTATAAATGTTAAATGAAGCAATTCTAAAAGCAAGCACATGCACTGCGTTAGAGTAAGAGAAAGGGGGCATTCGGAACTGCACAACCTCCAACTGAAACGCTAAGTTGAAGCAAATGAAAGAATTAGAAGAAATAATTAGAAAAAAAAAAAATTAGAAATAAAACTAGATGATACGCAATCATTTGATACAGTCGAATTGCATATCAACAAGACAATCTGAAACTTAGAAGGCGAAAAAAAGAAAATAAGGAATGAGAGAAATTTACGAGGAATACGTAAGGAACAATTGGGAAGTATGAGAATGCACTTATGAGAAAGTCAGTTTTGTTTTTCCAAAAGAGGGATCCTTTTTATGTTCTATATAGTATCTGATATTTTCTTGTGTTGTAAGTAAATATTGTTTGAACTTAAATGATGTGTAATAAAATCTATGAATTCATAAGTAGAGGTTTCTGCAAGTGGTATGCATAATATATTTTTATTTTACTTAATGGATTTTCAGGTCAATGTTGATACCATTTTTTCTAACAATTCATAAAATGATGATGATTATTCTTAGAACTTTATTTTGGACAGTTTGATCATTCTTGTTCTGACTGATTGAGTGGCAATGCTTTATTACCTGACGTAATAGGAAAACATATACAATCACGGATAATTAATGCACTGTTCATAAGGGAGTATACTTTTAATAAAGTAGTAGGTCAGCACACTTCGAACTTATTTAATTATAATGTTCAACGTCCTGCTTTTGGCAAACTTTGAAGTATGAGCAGAAGCAAATGTTTCTAGAAAATATAATTAGGTGCATACTATAACTTACAGACTAATTATTTAAACTTTATTAATATTATATTTAAATTGTTTTTTTTCAAATCGATATCACGCTCCAGGTTGCACTTTTCCACGCTGGAGGAATAATTCAGTATAACTCAGTCAATTTTTTGAATATTTATTTCCGCATGGAACACTTTATCATATTTTGCATTGATTTAAACAGGAAAAGTGATTCCGGTTAGTAAAAAGAAGATTCTATAACGAATATGTAACTATTTGAGCAAAGTCTTCTTTATTTACTTCATTATGTCAACATCCTATATCGTTTTGAATAAAATTTATATTTCCTAAATATACAAAAAGGTTTTAAGACAGTTAGATGATGGGATGAGAAAAGAAGAATAATTCGTATAAATAATTTTTATAAAGAAACATGATAGGTAAAGCTCTTAAGAATACATAATTAAAATTGTAATAACCATTTAAGTTTTAAAAAATTTAGAAAAATGATTTTAATTTGAATGAAATCCGCATGAAATTAATACCTTTTAAAATAATAAGAAATGTCAATATACTCAAGACAAAAAATAAATTAATTCATTAATGTAAACATAAAAGTGATTAAGACATAATCAAGTCGATCCCTTAAGATTTTTAAAAAAAAATAGCAGAGATGCACTGAAAGACTTCTTTCAGCGCTTCTTTGCCACTGAATTGATAAGGCGATTAATGGAATTTTGACTTTGAGACTGCCCACACATTTAAATTCAAAGATAATCTGAAGTTCTTCCTTTGAAGTATTAATTAGATTATTGTCTCATGAAAATGAATCGAATTAATCAGCCTTTTAAAGCTGAGTGAGCCAAAAACATTACCGCACATAAATCCCCTATAATTAAATTTTCAATACCAAAAATGCCTCATTTTTAAAGTACTTGGTTATCTCACTTTGCGGTATCTATACAATCATATTGCATCAACTGTCTTTTATCTTTATTTATGGTTAAATTAAAAAAGGAAATATGTTATAGTAGTATCATCTTCATTGATTATTTATGTATTCTTTATAGTAGCCAAATGTTTTTTTGAAAAGCTAATTTTCTTTTCTGAAGAAAAAGAAAAAATAATTAATGTAATACTCTTCCAATCCTCAATATCATATGCGATTTACTTTTTTCTATGTGTTTTATGTAATGATACTTGATGAGTAACGATATATATAGAACCACAAAACACAGAATGTAACACATTGATATTGCACATTAAGGAATATACTAACAAGAGATCAATATAATTCGAGAAATACATTTCTGAAAAAATATTTCGGGTTTAAATACAGATTTAGAAGTCCCATGGAGAAGTTGACCAAGGTAAATGTATAAGATAAATGCAAGGTAACTAACTCATGACATACCAGACTCGTGGCTTGCGTGTCACGAGTTCGAGCTTAGTGCTGCTGAAAACCCACTGAGAAGAGGGGACCGTTCCACGGTAAATATGTCAAGGTTCAAACGTTCTGCCTTTTGTGTGGTGTGGAAGTTAAGAGAGGAGGTTCAGCTCAGGTGATGTCCTCATCTCTTGATCATGGTTAAAAAATTACGTCTTGTATATAAACATTCAGTTGTATGCCAACATAAATAAATCTTAGGTCGTAAGCATATCTGTGATGCCTGATATAGGGAAAGGCATTATAAGCACAAAACAAATTAACCTGGATGTTTAATATGTTATTTTATTGGGTTACTCATTTTTCTTTCGTCTTAAAGCTAAATAGTTTTAGTTTCGCTCATAAAATGATAAGAGAATGTACAATATTCATAAAGTATTAACACTTTTCTATATAAATAAAATATAATATAATGATAAAGCAATAGATTATTTTGTTAAGAGATTGTTTTAAATAATGATATAATTATTCACATTACACTCTAAAAATGAGCTTTTTGCTTTACATATTTGTGCCAATCATCGTTTCAGAAAACATGAATACTCACGCTACTCGAAAAGCAGAATGATTCTGTTATGTTCATTTTTCTTTTGACATAATAATTTAACTTCATTTATATTATTTTATTTATTGATTTGCAATATAAAGTATCCAATAGTTGTATATAATTAAAATTAAATGCATCTTGTTTTTAAAAAAAATCTTCATTTTTGGCTATGCAAACATATGCTTAAAATATCATAAACATTTTAAATAATTTCTATGAAGAGTGTGTAATTTTATTAATTTTTTAAAATATATGAATCGACTAGTGCTTTCAAACTGCATTTAAAAATTTTTGAAGCATAAATAACAAATTCAAACTTACCGAAGTTCTTACTCGACATGGGAACTTTAAAGCCTATTTGATACGCTTCAATTTGTCGCTTACTGACCAGTGTTCTTGCTCCAGTGACACAGTCCTGGATGTCAAAAATCTGATACTTGTTTATACTAAATTCTCTTCCAATTCTCGTAATTGCCTAAAAAAGAAGAATATAGCATGCCTCCTCTGTTATCTGCCTTTGTTCAGATAAAATCTTTTTTTACATCATTTTGTGCATATTAGCATTTATTCCCGTATTATTTAGATTGTAATTTTTTTGTATGTTTTTGCTAACATTTACTGTGCGTGTATGTATTATGTGTGTATTTGATTGTATATATATAATATATATATATAATATATGCTTGTATGTTTATGTACATAAGTATTTGTGAGTATGTATGCCTTATGTATTTGTATTTTGAAAATCTTATTATGAACCTACATGTGTTTTCAAACCATTGTACAAGTTTAATTAATGAATGTCTCCACTTTTGTTGTTACTCTCTCAATAAATTTATTATCATATTTTATTACACATACCGTACCGGCCATTCAACGCAACCACAATACCTTATGACTTGCTGCTGGAATAGGTTTGGAATGTATTGGGTGGCACATGATACCTTGTGTGGCTAGACACCGTCGTGTTGGAACCAGGCATTCCTGATGTCACTCAACAGCCATTCCTCTAGTAAATCGGATAATACGTCCTACAGTAATAACAATGTGCTCCAGACATTTGTCGAACAGCGAACTTGATGTCGAACTTCAACAGTACATCTAGGATTGTTTAGCGAACAGAAGTGTATGTTTTGCTTATTGAGCATACTATTACGCGCAACGCATGCCTCAAATGTCCATGGTTTTTGAGCCTTCTTTTTTATAATTACTTTAAGCAAGGTGTCTTTTTTTGCTAAACTGATAATGTCAAACAACTTTGTAATTGTCCTTTTTCAGTTATAACATACTGTGTCTTAGATCAGAACCCTAACTCCAAATGTTATCCTCCAGAAGTCACTGAAAGCAGTTTTTTTTTTGTGTAGCGCATGACAATTTTACTATGTATACCTATACTACACTTTCATGACTATAGCTTTTGCTGTTCATAGATTTTTGGGATGACCACGGACTTGATCGGACACACTTTGTGCAAGCATTGTCCATGTTATCCCATAATTTAATTAAAGCTACCGTAAAATCTGGTGCATAATACATTCAAATTGGGGTTTTTAATTTTTTGCTATGTTCGCTGTACAACACACAAACACTACTTTTTTACGAAGGAACTTGAAACGCGTAGGTGTGCTAGGATCTTATGTTTTGAAGTCATTTATTCGAGGTATTATCCATGATTTTGAAAAAAAAAACAGGTTTCTAGATTTACAACCTTTTAAGTTCGTTAAGTAGGCCATTTCTTTTAAATAAACAGTATTACGATCTATATAGAAGTCTATTTTTTATGCTCTTATGTCTTTTTTTTTTATTTTGGAATTATTTTTTATATGCTGTCTATAATGCATACCCGTACATTTCTATCTTATTTTTTCGTTAAAAGTATGCATTATAGGCCGGATTTTTTACGATGTATATCAGTACTTACCTAATATACAGTTATTTCCTTAATGATTCTTAATAAAACCACTGAATGTTCGTAATTTTACTCTTCTGATAGATATAAAATGAAATTAAAAATGACTGGATGGCATAAAAAATAGTATTTTTTTTCCAATTATAAAATTGTTGAAATTATTAGAATGCACAAAATGTTTACATGTTACTTGCTAAAAATGCTGATGATGCCAACATTTGTAATTATAAAGAGCCAATATTTTCTTGTGAACAATAAGCATATAAAAATAATAACCTACATTAATTTATAAAGATACTTTTAATATTTTCTTTACATGCCCCAGAAAATAATTTTCGCGAATAAATATAATAAAAATGTTAATGCTGTTTAAATATTTGTGCAATGATTTTTATAACTCATTAAAAAGTTAATATAATGCATTCTATAAGGTAATCTTAATTGATGTACTCTGAAAAGTCTTATTTCAACACAGATTTACTTATAAAAGAATGCAAAAATACTTTTTATAATGGATTTAATTTTTTTTCCAAAAATTAATAAATGTCTCTCGAAGTAAGCTTCATATAGGTACATAATGAATAGCATAGGTACATAATGAATTTATAAACTAAGAAAAATGGAAATACTTTTCCTTATTTACTCAACATTATAAAACTCTAAATGAGGAAAAAATGCAAATAATATGTCCACAATACTTTTTAACGTAAAGAAAAATGACTTAAATTTTTCAGATTTAAAACATATTTCATAAGAGATTTTAGTGGACACGTTAAAAGATCGTTCAATTGTGTCATAGTATGTTAACACTGCTTAATGCACACAGAGTCGTCTCATTTCCTACGTTTGTGGTATTTTAATAGGATTTGTTTTTAGCGCAACATTTCTTTTAAAACATTATAGAATATTCATTTTAGAAAACCAAAGAAAGGAAATGGAAGCCCTTTTTCTTTTCACTTTAAAATCACTAACTAAACTCAAAAACGTTATTGAGATTTTAATTTTCTCTACATATTCCAAATTAATGTCACTGGCTTCTTCAAGTCTTAAGCAAATAATTTTTGAGAGCTTGTGATAAAAGTATTGAAAATCTTTCTCTGTATACTAATTTCACTAAGTCAGCTATTATAAATTGTAAGTATGCAAGCAAAGAAAATCAATAATTTTCTTTGTCCTTTTTTAAATTAAAACTTTATTTCCTTTAAATTATTAAGACCTATAAATTAGAAGGGAATAGACAAAAATATATTAGCAATGTTTATTAATAAATTACTGTTTTCTTTAATCTAATTTTTAAATTATTCCTAATTTTATTTAGCTTTTCTGGACAGTAAAATTGTTTAACATATTTCAGCAATAAATATTACCCAAATAATATGGCTGTTTAAAAAATATCAGCAGATCTGAAATAGAGTAATTGAATTTGCGTTTTAAAAATTGTTGTTATAAATACTTTTTCAGTCTTCCAGAAATGTTTGAAATTTCAAATTTAATTTTGTATGTGTAAATAAATTTTTAATACCAATAACTTTTAGCTTTGCTTCTTAGTGATTATATCACAATAAATTACCAATATATATTTTAGGCACTTCAAAGAACATAGAATTTAGAACATCAAAGAGTTTTATTTATGAACAAAAAACATTTGTATTGCAAATTTGCGAATAACTAAGAATATCATACAAGGTATTGATGTTTGTCTTCTGATGTTATGTTTGTCACTATTTTTTTTAAATATTTATTAACTTTGAAGAGTTTAAGATATATATATATATGTCATTCGTTTATGAGGATATGCGTTGTATATAGTTAGTATCTAATATCTATTTGAACTAAGAATTAATATTTGCATTTTAAAAAGGGATTCAATTAAAAATAGTACTGAGCTGCATTCTGTAATTGATTGAAAAAGATGTACACAACTGGTTGTAATAAAACTAATGCAAACGTGGTTTGTCTTTGATCTAAATAATGAATTTCGTTTTCAAAAATGTATTATAATTAATTTGATTTAAAAAGGCAGCTTGAAAATGTAAATTTTTCCATTCAAAATCATAGAACAGATACATTTTTCAAGTGTTCTAGTACAAAGAAAAATAAATATTTAAAACTACCATTTAATTCCATTATATATAAGAACTATTTTCTTCAAAAATCTACAAAATTTAATGCACGTGTTGTAATTTTATTGCAACGGTATTTATTCGTAAGAAAAGTTTGAGCCGTAAAGTATTAATTTTAATAGAAGTGTGAGAAATTTAATTTTTAAATCTACTAAACCAATCATTGTAACGAATATTGAAAGACGGTTAATTTTCCAATATTCAATAACAAATTTTCGAAATGTTGTTCTGCATTGAATTCTATGCTGAGAAAATATATGAGAAAGATAACTGATATAATTTTGAAACTGACAAGTATCACTTTTTGATTAAAATCATATATTTTATATTGGTATTAAAAGTTTGTTAAAAAAGAAAACCACTTCAAGAAGTATTACAATAAACTTGCATAATGTTTTTTTTTCTCATAAAAAATATTTATCACACACAAAGAATAATTAAAGTATGGAAATTAGCTGAAAGATAATTTGTGGAGGATGGTGAAAATGCATTTGAAAATAGAAAATGTATTAATATGTTTAGATTTAGTCCAAAGTAGTCTACTTTAAATGTTGTAGAATCGGTAAGTAAATATTACAAAATAATGTTATTGATGTAAAATGCATTGTTGAAATTAGTTCGAACATTTTTTTAATACGATAAATTACTTGATTTCTTTTTTAATACATTAGATTCATTTTTAATTATGAAATCAATTAATCAATTATTTTTAATTATGAAATCAAGCTTTATGCTAAAAAATTAATCAAGCAAATTGAAACCTTTACATTTTTATTAAAAACATTTTTAAGCAAACAATTGAAAATATAATAAAAATCTATCATATCTAGATACATAACATATATTGAACCTTGGGTTTTCTTTGTGGATCGTATAAAAGCACACAAAAATAATACATATACTCGTATATAAAATATATATGCTCCAAAATTCTATATACAGCCAGTCGCAGACACATTCTTTATGCATTTCGTTTGAACACATATAACTCGATTCAAATATTGAATATCGTACTTGTTTTTTTACTTCCCTTACCGCATTTTCTCCTACCAATGATTTCATTCATGTATGTCGAATAATTTGGAAAAAATATATTAACCCTCTCAATGCGGTATTTCTCCTAAATTGCTATTTAGATTCATGGTCCCGTGAACTTTTCAGTTTTTCTATACCTATGTTACGGTGTCGGCAATACAATAACTGTGCATTGGAGAAAAATTTGTTATTCTGTAAACAACTGACAACACTGATATGGTGTAAATATAGTTGCTTTTTACCCTATATTTGACATTTCTTTCCAAGGTGTTGATTTTTAAGGGAAAAATAGCTTTTCCAAACTTCCTCATTGCTTGTCATTTATGATTTCAAAAGAGATAAGAGTACCTATTAAAAAACAATCAATACCTGGCGGGGAAAATATTTATTTCATAACAGAGTTATTTATTTATTTATTTATTATTATTATTTTTTATTGCTATTACAAACTATCTAGTAATTCTTAAAAATATATTCACATAGTCGTAGTAAAGTTTAGGCTTAGAAATTTTGTTATTTTTTTTCTCTCTTATGTAATAAATATAAAAATATTCAACAAATCATTGTCCGTTGATATAGGAATGCAAGATTTCCAAGCCTTCACTTCAGTGTACATTGAGGCGCATCTTAAATTGTTCAATAACACTTCATAATCGGTAATCACTTCTTAATGTTGCTTTTTGAAATCGCAAATTATGCTGCTTGATTTTGTTGTTTAATTATTTGTACTATTGCATAAAAATTTGTCTCATCAAGAAGGACATAAGCAATAAAAATGTATTTTTGATGAAGGAAATGAGGATTTTATTAATTACATAAGATAACTATTTTTCAATCATTCATTAATTTACCATATGACCAAGTTCAGTAGTTTAAAGCCACACTTAGTTTGGAACAAAATTGAATTTGAACTTAAAGAAGTAAGGATTAACTTAGAAATTAAGATTCTAGTATGTATTTGGAGTTCATCATATAAATATGAAAGTATAAGCGTCTTTATAATTATCCTTGTGTTCAACCTGAATCTGTATTTATTGAAACAAAATTAGCATTATAATTTCGAAATAGCATATTAAACTGTGTTTTTTCCCCTCTAAAATTAGCTTTCGTAAGTAAAATTATACGGTATATTGAAGCAAGCAAGTGAAATTATTTCATTACTTGGCAGCGTGAGGGCCCATACAGATTTTTTTCCAAAAAATTCACAGCCTTTCACTGGATAAAAGTTCTAGTCCAAAGTCGGTTCATTCAAGGCATTAATCCGCAAGCTCCGGCACTCCGTCTTTCACACATCTTAGATGTTCATCTCTCTTGGTCCTTGAGGTGCAGCTGCCCCCTCAACCACTATCGGGTTTCTTCGAAGATGAAAAAGCTGATGCAAAAAGTAATGCAAGAGATTGAGAAGGTCATCATCAACTTGGGAGTCGATCCTTTAAAATCCTTGGGCAAACCACTTGCCGCAGCCCTCCTCACTTTCGATCCAACTTTATTGGTGATTGGACACAAAACGCTGACGTGTCTGGAACCAACTTCAGAGCCGTAAATAGTTTACCATCTGGAGGGCTTTAAATTGCTTTGCCACTCAGACACTGAGGGTATATTTTTGTCACGAAAGGCTGGCAATCCATTTCATTGAAACAGTTCACAACCCACACGTGCGAAGGTGACCCAACAAAAGATACTATTCACAAGAGCGTTCTTTCTTTTTATCACTAAGACTAAATTTGTTTGGGTGTCGGTCAAATCTGTTTTCTTTTAATCTTCTCACATCTGTTTCTTCCCAGAAATAAGAGAAAAATACCCGGTCGTTTATGAAAAATACCCATCTGGGCATCTCGGTCACCCTGTTCATAAAACTAGACAAATATTGTCGGGGACTGTTCAACTAATGAGACGAAGTCACAGTGGTATGATGAAACATTTATTCTAATTAAACCAGATGAAACTTTATTTTAAAATCAAAATAAATATAATGAAATGAATGAAAATTCAATTATTCGAATAATATCTTCGAGAAACCACATTAGATTTTAATGTGTAAGATGGTCCCCTTTCTATAAGATGAAATACTTCAATACTAATAAAATAATACATAGTACACAGGAAAGTCATATATTGTGGCCACCTAATTAAAATGAAATGTTTTGAATCATTAAGAAATAAAAAAAGTATGATATTCTAGCACATAACAAATTAATTTATTTTCAAGAGTGATAGAAGGAGATATATAATTAAAAAAAATTACCCAATATAATGTAATTCAAGTGTTATTTCCAATCTCATAAATATTTAAATTGGAAAACATAATTTTTTGGTGGGGATTGTTCAAAGGTTACAAAATCAACAATAAAATGTGTTTCTTTATCATAGAATTTATGCGACTGCAACTAAATGTGGCCTTATGATATTTTGTTATATCTGCATTTTCTGGTCTAAATAAGTCTATTTTCTATCAAAAATTGCATGCGCTCTTTTTTTAAAAAAAAAAACCAATAAAGTATTAGCTTAGTTCAATTGAAAAATAACAAAGCATGTCTACAAGAAATATTACACGAACGCATGGAACTATCAAAATTTTTTATATCAACTGTTATTCAATAAAGTATGAAATAAAAGTATGTGTGTATAAGTCTAGAAAACTTACATAAATTAAAAATATATAAGTGCTTTGTAAAAAAATGAATTAAGTTTATAGGAAAAAACACAAGAGGATGGTTGAGAAATTAATTAGAAAAGTTATAAGTGAAAAATAAGTCTTATTAGAGAAACAAATAATAATGTATAATGGATGAAACTATGTAAATTTTAATTATTTGAGGCAAAGCAAAAAATTACCTTCTGTATTTTGAGGATATGTTTAGTTAGAAAAAAAAGTCAGATTCACTTATGAGATTATTCTCTCTCTTGCCTCATATATATTTTATTTCTTTCATAAGAGTTCATTCTTGAAATAAAATATGCAATCGAAGCAATGATTTTATTAATTATATAAGAACAATTTGTATAATAAAATGTATTATATTTAAACTTTTCTCCAATACATAATCCTTATTGAAAATTTTGAATTATTTTAATCTTAGGCAAGTTAATATGCGTCATTTGATCCCCCCCCCTTTTATACTGGTGTAAGGAATTAGGAGAATTTTCAGACTTGATCGATTATCTCTAGAACTACTGGACCGATTTTAATGAAATTTGATTTGTGAAATTAAATGAAATTAAATTTGATACAATGTAAAGAAAATGACCTCTCAACATTTGCAATACAAAAGCAAGATCGAGCGTAACACTCGTTGGAGTTGGAAGATACAGAACAGTGGTTGCAGAATAAGCAAAAGAAATGGGTTAATAGGGGATATGGCCCCCTCTTACAGCTCCATAGGCCTCGCAGCGTGATGTCATACTTGAAATAAGGTAGTTTATCAGTTCTTGTGGTAATTGGTCTCAATCATTTAGTAACGCTGTTTTCATTTCTTGATGGTTCTCGGAGGGGGTTGCGAGTTGCAATTGCACTCCCCAGAGCGTCTCAGACATTCAGTTGAGGTCTGGAGACCTGGCTTGCCAATCCATACAGTGAATATCTTCACTCTCTGGAAATTCATCGACCATAAGAGCTCAATGTGACTTCGCGCTATTTTCCATTAAAATAAACTTGGGTCTACATGCACCCCTGAAAAACCAAACATAGGGTTCCAAGACCTCATCCCTATGCCTCACCCCAGTCACAAAGCCTCTTTCAAAGACACGGAGAGGTGTACGGTCATCCAAAATGATGTCTGACTAGGCCATTAAACTCCCTCCATCCTAATTGTCGATTTTTCGGATATAGCAGGGTAGGTAGCGGGTCCCAGTTTCTCTCTACATGAACGTGCGGCGAGAATCGGTATGCATACTTAAACGGAACTCATCGGTGAACAGAATGGTCACCCATTGATCCATACTCCAATCTCTATGTATCTTCACCATGCTAAATTGAATCTTCTGTTTGTAGACGTAAGCGGGACACAAGTAGCGGGTCTTCTGGCGAACAACCCTCTCTCATGAAGTCTTTTTGAAACAGAGACATTGCAGAGTAGGTACCGGGTCTCAGTTTCTCTCCATATGAATGTGCGACGAGAATCGGTATTCAGACTTAAATGGGACTCATCAGTGAGCAGAATGGTCACCCATTGATCCATACTCCAATCTCTATGTGTCTTCACCATGCTAAATTGAATCTTCTGTTTGTAGACGTGAGCGGGACACAAGTAGCGGGTCTTCTGGCGAACAACCCTCTCTCATGAAGTCTTTTTGAAACAGTCACCCTTGATACAATGGTTCTGTGGCTGCATACAAATAACGGGAGAGCTGAGAAGCTGTAGTCTATCAGTTAAGCCTCGTTATAATTGACAAATGGTGATCTTCTCTGGCCGTCGTTGTTCTTGGATAACCTTGCCCAGGATTCATCCAGTTTCCTGTAACTGTTTCCATAATTTCCATAAAATGATGGGCGTTAAATTGAACCCTCTACAAATTTGGACTAGACATTGGCCTGCTACCAGCCTCTCTACAATGTGCCACATCATTCCATTATCTAAACATTGGTGGTTACTCATTTTTTTTGTTACAATTTGAATTGAACCGATTACTTTAAAATAACACCAAACAAATTCGTCGAAGTGTGCTGGCGAACAAAATACATCTTAACTTACAAGCTCCATTAAAGCATATTTTTCTGCTGACTCCACCTACACACACATGCACAATTAAGTATTCCCCGCACAAGATTTCTATTTTTATCTAGAAGTAGTGGTTTTTCATTCAGTTCAGCTCGTTTCATGCAATTCAATAATATATGAAAATTCCTTTTTATTTCTTTCACCAGTGTAGTTGCCATGTTTAATGTATAACTATTTCTCATAACAATTATAAAGATTACGAGCAGTATCTATAATACTAATATTGTCATAATGTAATAAAATAAAGTCTATCTATCTATCTATCTATATGTATATATATATATAATATATATATATATATACATATATAGATAGATAGATAGATAATAGTTTAATGATTGATGGATTATAGAAAGACAGATATGGCTATATGAAGATCACCATTTCTTTTATCTCTCAATATATATATTATTTATTTATGAAATCATTTATTTTTTTCGGTCGATGTTGTGAAAAAAATTTTTTTAGGTTGATTTATAGAAATACATTTTTTAGCGGTAAAAGTATAAATATTATTTATTACCAAACAAGACATATTTAAGAAATTTATCATAGATTTGAAAATATATTTTGAACAAAAAATGGTCTTTTGGGATTTATATTATTACAGAAAAATCAAGATTGTTTAGTAAAAATCTGACAACACTTTCAAATTTTTATTACAAATAAGCAAAAACACAAATATATTCACCTACGGTTCTTTATCACATCAACAAAATACTCGGTTAGAATTAACAGAATATTAATAGCAAATTCTAAATAACATTGGCTTTTAGTTGTCATATTACTAAATATCGTAATCTAAGATCATTAAGTCAGAGATTCAAATTGAAAAAGGGTATACTTATATCTGTAAGTAGTATTCTGCGAAGATATTTTTATTCCCATTAGAAGTGACTGCAGATTATGTAATTAGTCCTACATGGAAATTCTAGCAGTTGATCAATGGTTCATATATATGTGCAATATAAATTTGATTCGTTACTTTATCTATTTAGGACAGCGTTTCTCAAACTGTGGGGTGTGACCCCCTAGGAGGGCTTGATAACACAGCAAGGGGTGCGCGAACACATATCGAAAAGTCTATAAAATAAAACGTTATTCAAAATATTAATAATTTACTAAAAGGAAGCAAAACAAAATATATTCTGGTATGATAAAAATACACATTTACTCTGAATTAATATATTTATAAATGTATCATTCTGCACACTGGATTTGATAATTAACTTAACAATACCAAGTTTAGAACAAGTTTAACAACTACCAATGACCCCATGGGCTTATCATATATAAAATTACATAAAAAAACTTATCTTACTGTTTGTAATCAAATTCATATTGTAGATTTACGTCAAAGTACATTATCATTGAATTCAATACATTGTTATTGTTTGAATGGGGGGGGCGGGTACGAAATTATGACTGAAAATTAGGTCAAAGCTATTGAAAGTTTGAGAACGTACTGATTTAGGACATTAGATGGTATTTTGGTTTAAATAATTTAATTGTATATCCCTGAAAAACTATGATTTCGAAGGGCGGTATTTTTCATGACTTTGCTACACTCTATCTAAAAAATTAGCAACAAACGTGAATATAACAATAAAATGAATATTATTTATTAAAATGTAATGAAATTGACACAGGTAGCAGGACAAAAAAGAAGAGGCAATGCGACACAAAACAACAGAGGAAACAATAATTGATTTTTAAATAAGCATTATAAACAATAATGTACCTTTTTTTATTTAAAATGGTTTAGTTACGGTTATTTTTCAGAAGGGTGTGGGAAAATTTCCACTGAAGAAGCGGGACACATAATGATATATAATACTTTCAAGGAGGGCGTCATTTTCACTTTGCAGGATCTTTTTCCATTCTCTAAGAAGATATGTGGTCAGGCAATTAAGATTTCGGGGAAGCTTTCACTGAACAAAAAGACATTTCCTTGTCATGTCCCAGGCATTCTAAGCATACTGGTTAAATGACTTGTCACCTCAGCTAAAATTAGATACTTCTGCATTTTGCTTTGTATAGAGCATTAATCCATCATGTTACTGACGTAATAAGTTTCTGACATGTCTCGAAAATGATTTCCTACCATGCTTTATGAAGTGATATTTCTAGTTCTGAGGCATATGGGGAAAGATCTTTCAGTTTTCTTAAATGAATTTGCAGTCCATCCCATAGATTTTCAATTACACTTTTCTTGATCTTTTGATGACCTATGGCTATGATTAAACCATGCCTATACAGTTCGGGCTTGATGGGGAATAACATTGTCATCCTTATATACTCCGTCACCATATGGATACCAATTTCCCATTAATAGTTTTACAGCAGTTTCTTGATGAGATAAGTACTCATTTCCAGTTCCACTACCCTTTGTAGTGATAAGGGCACCAATCCAATTCCAATCAAATGCTCTTACTTACACCCTGCACGACTGGTTGTATGCAATCTGGAGGAAGACCTTCATGCTTTAACTGATGTTTTTTTGTGAGATATCATTTGTAAAATATGTAAAATGGCTCTCGTTGGTCCATATAATTTTTTCCAACATTTCTATATCCATGATTATGTATTTTTTAGCCTAAGCATAACAATGGTTTTGATTTAAAAGTGACAAATAGGTTTTTCATGTTGGTCGTTGATATTCAAACCCAAGAAATTTTTCTTTGCATTTTTCGGTGAGTTTTCTTCGTTTCCGAGTATAAACTGAAAAACTTTGTAATTTTTAGAGTTGTCAATCGTTCTGCTTCCCTATTTTCTATCCAATCCATTTCAATTTTTTTTCTCAGCACGTTTTGTCATTTTCATGGGTTTATGTCAAGTATATGATAAAACTTTTGTCTTACCTTTAGATAAATACACTTTATATATCCTTATTACGCTTCTGTTTGATATTCTAAGTTTCTTTTAAATTTCAGATAATCCCAGGTACTTTTTTTCGCATGCAGGTATAGAAAGTCTACTAACATATCGGAGTAATGTGCATTCATTTTTATTATGATTTCACAAGCGACTGATAATCAAACGGTTGGCATTTAAGGCTCGGTCAAATCCTAATGGTCATTCCCCACAATGAATTCGTCCAATCGCATGCTACCGTATTTTTAAATCAAATGCCATTGATGACTCATTTTTAGAAATTTGTAACAAAAAATAAAGAAATGAGACTGATGGAAAGATCGGAGAAATAATTGCAGGGGCTCTTAAAACATTTATTCGGCATTATCGACAAATGGTTGTGCAGCCAGGAAATCGGTTATATACAAAGATAATAAATGGATTGGTACGGTGATCGCAAGGACCATTGTTTTATGACTTTGATAATACTGTTGAAGCTCATGATGCCAATTACGCTAAAACTCCTTACATATATTCACTGAAACATCGTGTGTTACACTAACACGATAGACAACGAACATGAAATCTCACAGACTGGTCTGAAATAATTTTCTAGAGGGCATTAAAGAGTCTTTAAATTCAATTTGATAATCAACAGAAACGTGTTTAGAGAAGTTCAGAGCAATCATTGAGCAATTTCATTTTTCACAATACGACTTGACAAATTTGATTTTGTATAATATGGGATTTTATTTCATTAAATAGTCAAATATGTTTCTTAATCATCTATGAAACTCTTATAGAACAGGTATATGTTTCTAAAGTTCTATTTTCTGTTTTCTTTCATTTCCTTTGATACACCACAGACTTGTTTTCCAACAAACAATGTTCATCCTTTCGCAATTGTGAATCATTTCTGTCGTCGTGTATAATGAACATGAACTACCAACCTCTGTGTGTGTGTGTGTGTGTGTGTGTGTGAAGCTGTCAATAATATAATTAAATTATTGGGAGCTTTGTGAAATGAATTATTACAAAAAGACATATAGCCAAATCTTAGAATCAAAGCCAAACTACATGATGTCTTGCGTAAAAACTACAAATGGATTAGATGCTTCATAAATTATTTAATTTTTTATGTTGTTCTATTTACTAAATAAAACATGAAAATATTCTTATAATTTTTATCGTCTTTCACTGCACATTATGTTTTGTAACTTCCGATCTTCGGATATTGTTTTCATGCTAAATCAAAGTATTTTCCTTTTTTTATAGTTTTTGTCTTTTGTAGTTAGTAAAAGAACATTATTTACCTATCCCTCAGCGTTATACCAACTATGTATATACCAGTAAAACAAAACAGCTCATGTAGGTCTTAAACAATGATTGACTAATGAAAATTTAAGAATGCAATGCCTACAGTAAAAGAAGGTGTACTACTACTATTTTCTTCACAAAATATAGTGTACGTAACCTTATGACACTTAGCAGAATATTACATCACCAGAATAAATCCTCAATTCCATTAGAATATTAACCTTAATAAAATTCAAAGCATGGACATGATATCAAAATCCTCTTTATTATACTAATGGTGTTCTACGTAACAAGGACCATTTTGAGCGCTTTAGGAGCCTTTTTATTTCTTGCACTACTTGGACAAGACAACGACAAATAACAACATTATATTAATACGTATTATATGCATTTAATCCCTAAATCTTTATTTTCACAACAATCACATTTTTTATAAACACATTCTCTCTTGGGCATAACGCAATTTTTGAAAATTAATTTGGATGTTTCAATTGAATTCGGCATGTCTTAGTGTATTTTGCAATTTTTGAAGTGAAAACTTCTTTAGCGGAGTTGAGCACTTTTGGTAGGGGAAAATCTTATGGGTTCACGTCCCCGACATGCTCTGACTGGCGCATGCGTAGTGTGCTGTTCGCCTTAGACACTTTTTGGATGGATGAAATCTAATGCGTTCGCCTCACCGACATGCTTATAGCAGTATATCTGTAGCTATATACAGCTGACGGATAGTAATGTGTATATCTTATAAGTGAAAATTGAATGATTTAGTGAAAAGTTCAATGTGTATATACTGTGCGTTGTTAAAATAGCGTTTTTGTTTGATCATTATTTGAATAGTTTAATTGAAGAATCATTGTGCAGTACAATAGTGAGTACTAAATAAACATACTACTATTTTTAAGATAAAAATAAAAAAAAGAAATTATTTTATAAATACTCTCCTTTATTTTGGCGTTTGAGAATTTTGTATAATTTATTTTTTAACATTTAACCTCTGCAATGCATCACGCAATCCGGATTAGTATTTCACAGTGGCTTAGGCGTTTTCTTACTACCATGGTAAAACAGACATCTAGATGTTTAATCCTAATTTTATCGTGATTTTTTAAATTAAAAAATTTAAAAAATCTATTAATAATTCAAGATTAATGTGTTGAAGTTTAAATATGGTTAAAAATGCAAAATTATAGTTTATTACTTATATCATTAAAATCTTTAGTTAGAAATTATGAAAATGGCTCTGACTTTAATTTCATTAAATATTTTATTTATTTAAAAATTTAATATTTCGAAATTATTATTTATTAATTTAACTTGTCAAAAATAAAATATATGCTCTTCTATTCTTTGCAAAATGATTATCCATTATTTTTCTCATTCGATTTTATTACTAGAAATTTACGAAAAAATATTGGCAGGGTATTAGGGTTAATTTAAATAATCGTATTTCATATTTGCTTAGATCCTTAACATTTTCCCCTAATTTCTGCTGCTTTGGCAATGACTATTCACAAATCACAGGGAGGTACTTATGATGCTATTGTCTATGAATATGATCGCAAACATCCTAGAGAATTAGTTTACATAGCTATAACAAGGTAACGATGATTCAAGGTTTATTTTTGGTTACTCAAGAAAATATAGCAGCAGCTGGAAATTTTGGATTGGTAGAACAAGAACACCTCTAAATGCTTCAGAAACGATAACATCATAAAAGATCAACAAGTCATCGAGAGATCTAACGTTAGATTTGAAAAGGTTACAAAACTTTACTACTACAACTACAAACGGTCCCAAAACTTTTCTAGAATTCATCTCCAACAAGAAAGGATTATCGATATTTTCATTTAATTGAAAAAGTTTGCATGTGCCTGCAACTGACCTAAAAAATGATGCTATCGTAAAAAAGTCAGATGTTCTGCTTTTGTCAAAAATTCGTATGAAAAACGAAGGAGCACTTGATATATCGAATTTCAACTTTGTTCTATGTTATAAAAGACCCGAAGTTCCAGCAGCAGGCGTAGCTATTTATCACAATACTCAAGATACGTCACACTTCATTACTTCACATATGGATATACATACTAAATTTACTAGAAGCATTGGTGTTAATGTTACTGATATAGGCGAAATATGCGTTGCTCGTTGCGATTCTGAGAATGGGCAATACATATTAATGGTTGCCATTTTTATTTCGCCTGGAGAATCTATGACACAAATACAACAATTTGTATTCGAAAATTTGATGATTTATACAAAAGAAGGTTCTGAAATACTCGAAAACAATTTTGCGAAAATCATGATAATGTACCAATGATTTTAAGTGGAGAATGCAATATTAACTTTGTAGATTATAAAAATCTACCACTAATTGAATTTCTAAATGAAACACTTAATTTAAATATGTCCAATGATCGAAAACTCAGTACTACAAAATATAAAACGACGATACATGCGGTTTTTACATGCGATACTTAGATAAATTTGAATCAAACATTTTCCTTTCTTACTTTAGTTACCACACGTGTATTGTATCTTTTTTAGAACAAATGAAATGATTGAAAGTACAAAAAATCTAAGTATTGTTGAAATTAATGATGACAATAATGCAAACATTTAAAATAATGTTAAAAACCATTACATTGAAATTTAAGTAAATACATATACTATCCATAAATAATATGATTGTATATTAATTGTTATTTCAATTGAATTGTATTTATATTTTGTCATGATCTTGTGCAGCCCGTAATATATTTGAATAATAAAAAAACCATATAAACATGTGTATTTAGTTGTTGCTTTGAGTGTCAATAGATGTAAAAACCAGATTGATGTTGATAATTTTGATTCAAACATTATGAACTTTCAAATTTTAATACTAAGAGTTCTAAGTTTTCACTTCTATCTGCAGTTTCTATAACTGTCAATTTTTTTTTAATTTCTAAAAGCTTAGAATTTAAGGAGTTTTTTTTAATATCAGTTATTGTCTTTACAACGTAAAGGACTTCATATTTGTCTCAAACAATATGAGTAAAATGAAATATATATAAGCAAAGTATATATGAACTATTTTTGTTTTAAGGTTCATTTTATTGTGCAAATCAGGTACAAATAATAATATTTACAACCAGTATATATACTTAAACAAATATAAAAAGGATCAAGCGGAACAATATATTTAGTGACTGTTAAGCTAATACGTATGGCAATATTCTTGCTTATATAAATTTTAAATTCAAATAAAATTAGGGTGAATTTTGTTCAAATTATAAATGCAAAATTTTCATTAAATTAATTAAATGAAACGTTTCTAACCTCATACAAATACTGGGAGTTACAGCAGGATATTTTTAACACATTAAAAAAATAAAGAATAAAAAAAAGTTTGTGTGCGTGTTAAGCAATTACACAAAATTGTATATTTCATTCTTAATTAAAAGTTGAGTCATAAATTAAATTTAAAGGAAAATTAACACATAATTAATTTTCGATGGAAATATTAATATATAGCAGTAATTTCTGTAGATAATATTTGATTAAACAGAAATAAGTTTGGAAATAACTATCCAATTATAAGCGCAATTACTTTCAGTAAATTGAGTAATATAATTAATTCCTATCTGCGCTTTGAATAATTAATATGGTTAAAAGAAAATTAAAAAAAAACATTCTAATGATTCTTAATGAATTCATTATGTACTTTCGTTAATTCCTAATTAAACCATGAAATTTGTTTGGCATTTGAGTTATTAATTTAAATACCTGAAAAACAGGAATTAATTATTTTTTCTTATAATTTTATTTCATGAAAGCCTGATGTATATGAAAGAAAATTTCGGAAGTATGTTGTATTTTTGATTCTGATAAAATACCAAACCTTTAAAATTGCACCAGTAGAATTTTGCTCATTATTCTTATTTTAAAACGAATACAAATTGTAATTAGTGATGTAATGAATATATTAATAATTGTAAATAACAACTAAATAATTTCATGTTAAATTTACGTAATTTTAATATTTTGATACTAAGATTACAACTAATAAGTTTAAAATGTTAAAAAGAGATATTTGATACTTGCAAATATTGTTTATGTAATTCCCTAATTTTTCACTCGCTTAAGCTTTGGTACCTTTCATTACATGCAATGTGATTCATGTTTATATATACATACACTATCTACCAATAAGTGTTTGGAAACATACGCAAATTAGGATATTTAAGGTCTAGCGGCCAAGCCTTTTCTACTTAATTATCGCTTAGGATAATTAAGTTGAGAAGTAGTCTAAGTAATAATTGCATGTAAGATGCCACAAAATTCAGGGTTTTCTGACTTCGAGAAGAGCGTAATGTCGGATATCATATTAAAGGCCGAATTTTTTCAGGGACATGTCTAGCGAGTTATACACTCCAAAATAGACATTGGTCTTTATAATTGAAAAGTGAAAGGTGAATGGTGATTGTCTGAATGTTCTTCAACACGGCTGATCCATGAAACCAAGAGAAAGAGATCGAAGAGTGATATCCAAAGAAATTCAGAAAAAAACTGTACGAAACAGATACCCGAATTCTCCAAGAGATTCTACAAGTATTCGGAACTGTTGCTTCGATAATTAGCCTCCTCAAGGGATTGCTTTTTCCATGGCCGTGCTGCGACCCAAAAGCCCCATTTTACAAAGTCTGAATGCGCTGTTCCGTTGGGTTGGAGTAAAGCACTTCGAAATTGGCTCGTCGAGGAGTGGAAAAAGCTTCGCAAGAGTGATGAATAATGGTAGAATTTCTGCCAGTCAGATGACAGTATCCCAGGTTAGAGTAAACCAGGCGAAGGTCTTTTGCCAGATTGCATTGTTCTGCATTGAAGATTGGCGAAATTGGAATTACGGTTTGGAGATGTTTCTCGCGGTATGTGTACTGGAATTCTTGATCTTATTCATGGTAAGCTCTGTGCCTATTACTACTTAACCATTATAGGCAAAAATGTAAGCTTTAACTATAAGCTTAAAATACCAGTAAAAATAATTTACATTCCAATAATTTAAAGTAATGCTACTTTTAATAATCCAAGAGTTGCAAAGTTATGAAACATTGTTGAGGCTATTATTACTGATTACTTTACTCCATCTTTATGAGTAATTTCAAGAAGACATAAATCATGTAATATTTAGATAATAAGTGTTCTGATATTAAGAATTTTTTTCCTTCATGGTGTGATGGATCTATACGGTTCCTTCTACTAACCCCTTGGGGATTCCTTTTGGGCCATCACTTTTTTCAACCAACTTTCTACGAGGACAGGAATTACGATTGTGCAAATTAAGGTTAATATATCCTGTATTCGCGAATTATGAAAGTTAGTGAAGTGAGAGCTGAATGTTAGTGAAGTGAGGATAGCTTGGATGTGAAGTGAATAAATAAGAAGCTAAGTAAATCGTTAGTAAAACGTATACATAAACAGTGTACGAAGCAATAAGTTGGAATCTTAAGGGAACCAAGACATTTTTCACCTTCGGGAAATCGATTTTTGATATTTATCTTAAACAAAAAGTAAATTTAATGCTGAATCCAAAAATGTATAACATGTATAGGTTTAAAGCCTTATACCCGAGTAATAGCAGTTTTAAAATGTAAACAACAGCTATTGCGGTTACAAAAATGTCTTTGGTATCTGGAGTAAAGTATATCTTCAAACATTCCCTCACAGAACCACTTCTTATCAAGATTAATAACATAGTTACAAACATATACATAATTTTTAAACATGTATTTAGAGACTTAACTGCAAAAGAACTTTTACTAACATGTTTCCATGACCGTACCCAGAACCCAAATGAAAGCTTCAAAAACTGTATATGGAATCAAGTTCCAAAAACAACAATTGTGAGCAAAAAAAAATTGCAAATTGGTGTAATGGGCACAGTGATATGCTTTAATGAAGATGCACATGCAGGAACAAAGTTATTAAGAGCAATACAAATAAATTTTGGGATAAACACTTCTGAAGGCCTTCGAAAAATTGACAAAGTTAGAATTTGTGAAGCCGAGATGACAGTTTAAAAAGCCAGCAAAGAGGCCAGGACTATTGAAAAACAAATAAAAGGAAGAAAGATGCTTTAGAAGTGTTCATGCAAGATGAATACAAATCTGGAATATTTTAAACATCAAATTTTATTAAGCTGTACCATTTTATTTAGTTTTTTTCAAATTTTTCAAAATGTGTTTTTCTAGTTTTTAGGTACATCCGTAGAAACATCTATCCATTATATTTTGGTGAAATTTGGTATGAGCTTTTGTATAATAATAACGTATTCAATGCTACTAATTTAATTCCTGAAATGTTAGTATTCTTATTTTTACTGCCATTTTTCTAAAAAAAAATTTTCCATTTTTATCAAGATTTTAAAAAATCGAGATTCAAATATTTTTAAAAAAATTTCTAATCAATGAAATTTAAAATAAAAACCAGAGTATTAAAATAAAGGTTCAATTTTGTAACTAAAACAACATGATTTGTTGTTTTATATCTTATGAAAGGAAAACTAAAGGTGCCTAATCAACACCATGTATACTAAAGCTCCTTTTGAAGTGTACTTTTTCAAATCCTTATATTTCTAAAATAAATGTACATATTTTAAAGTTTTATGTTATAGTATATTTAAAAAAGTATGTAGATTGTGGACACATTTTTTTTGTTTATGAGTCTTTTTGTTTTTGAAAATAATATTCCTTCAAAAATCAAAATTTTGCTTGTTTTGCGTCATCGAGAACATCCCGGTTCCCTTGCGTTTAGTTCAACTGATGGAGCCGTTTAAACATAAATACAACTGTAAAAAGGCCACAAGAGTTCAGGCACCGTCATCTAATTTCAAGTAGAAATTAGAGAGTTTAATTGTTAATACCGTCCTAAATTAACCAAGCTTTGTAAAAGTTATTTTAAGGGTATATTTGTATGATCGGTATATATTATCCCCACGCCATCTTGTCTGAACTTCGTGATCTCACTGATCAAAATTATCCTATTTAGAGTATTATTTGTGCCTGAGTAAAATATAGTGATAAATAAATAATTGAAGTTCATTATGTCTTCTGATCATTTAGTTCCTCCTACACCTCTAGCCGAGTTACAGGGAAGAAGGGATGTAAATCCCTTATAATGGTTAATTTGAACTAAAAACATTTAGTTTTGTAAGTGCTTAGCTAATATTAAATAATATGGGGAAAATAATATGTCGAAGCTTCAAACAAAATTAGGCAATCAGAAGTAAAAGAGTAAAACGAAGCCTCAAAAAACTTTTAATTGCATATACATGATTTATTAATATTAACCAAAGATTATGCACCTTAAAATGTTTTTACTGATATAGTACTTTGAGAGGGATGAGAAGGTCTTCTGAATATAGTGAAAATAAAGTAATGTAACTGTGTTTCCAGTTTTTATTTGTTTGTGTAATCAGAGAGCTCCCCGAAGTTTCAACTGTTACGAAAATTCTGAATAAAACTCAGACCAGACGATTAGTTTTTGAAAAGCCAAATCATTGGAATGTTAAAAAATAGACGATCATAAGTAGAATTGAGTATTGCCCTAAATAATACGATGTGTATAATTTTTAATTGCCAAAAGTAATACTAAATCCTTAAAAACATCAACAAAAATATACCGCAGGTTTAAGAGTAGCAGATGTACAAGGAATATTTCCATCTGTAAAGGGTGACCATATACTGTGTTCCAGACAACTGTCCTTTGAATTTCAGCAACCACGGGAACAATTATTTCCAAAAAAGCTAGTGTATACCAGGTGGTTTTAAGCAATACACATGCAGGAAAAATGCAGCACTATTTTGCTTTGGAAATGAGAACTTTGGAGTGCGTGAATGAATAGTAACGCCACACTGTTCAGTTTCACTAGGGCGTTTAACGACAGCCCTTGAGAACTTTGGAACTGGACAGCGAAAGAATGTCACGTTCTCTAATAAATTACGGTTCAGTTTACAGTGCGATTCTCATCACAGTGTAATCTTAAGAGAGCTTCTTACACATAACATCACAGGTACTTGGAGGTTCACATTATTGAAAGAAATTCGTTTCATAAAACAAAATACATGTGAGGATCCAAGATACCATGCTCTTCTTTTCTGAGATTTTGGTGTCTGTAGTTCTTATTCATGGAAAAGAACATGCAACTATACCATTATCGACTCTAAGATATATGTTTCTAGACGAAGATACTCGTATTAAGTGTGCAGGAAATGGTCAGCAAAATTCTTTGATATAAATTGGAATGTGTCTCCTTGATTATTACTTTTGCTAAAAGATTCAGTTCGTCAGTTTTTACCGATAGAATTTGCTACAGGTTAAATCCAATGTGTTTCCAAAAAAGCTGAATTGGTCACCACGAATGATACAGAATCTCATTCGTAAAATTACATAACACTCTCTCTCTCTCTCTTTCATGCTTGAATTGCAATTGGATATGCTCACACTTTCTACTAATCAACTTTACCAGTTCTTTTTTAAAATGTTTTTGAATTGGAAAAGATTTTGTTCCTTCATGAAATAATTTATTTTATTTTTTAACTGTTCTTCAAGAATGTAATAGCTCTTCCATTAAGTACGCCAAGTTTTCTGTTTTTGCTGCTGTTTAATTCCTCTATCTTATTAAAAAATAACATTTATTCTCAATTTTTCAAATAAACGCATTTTAAAAATTTATCTAGATTACCTAAAAATATTAGAATGCTAATGATTTGACCAAACAATGACAAGTGATCAATGGTACTCAATGGCATTTCATTTTAAAGAAATGAATGAGGGAAATAAAAGTTCTAATACTATTGAAATTTTTATTTTAGCATAAGCAATTTATGCAGATATTTGGGTTTAATATAGTTTTAATGAAATCAGATTTTACATTTTGTTCTAAAATACCCTTTCTTCCATAAAAAATAACATATTTGAAGAATGTAACTGAAACAGCTTGGCGATATTTTATTAAACTAATCATAATTGGGATTTTGGTGTAATGTTTAATACACTCAAGAGCCATAACATTATGACCACTCCTACATTTTGCAATCAACTCGCCTGGATGACGTGAACGGCACGTGATCAGGTGGAAGAGATATTTAACTGCTGCTAGAGAGTCTCGAGAATCATTCTTTCACTTACTTCTGCATGTGATGGGAAAGGCTGAAGATCTAAGAGACTTTGAAAGATGGCAGATTGTAATGGCTCGAAGACTCGGAACAAGTATTTAAGAAACAGCACGACTCGTAGGTTGTTCGAGATCTACAGTTGTTAGTACTTATGCAAAGTGGATGAATGATGGTGAAACCATCAGTAGACGACATGGTGTTGGATTTCCACACGCTATCAAAAAAAAGGTAATCGGGGACTTTCTCGCAAGGTGAAGCAAAGCCGGAGCCAGACAGTGGCTCAGCTGACAGCCCAATGCAATGCAGGGCCAAGTAGAATAGTATCGGAGCACACTGTTGGATATGGGGCTACGCAGCAAACGTCCCACTCGGTTGCCTTTGCTGACCAAGCGTCATCGCCAACTGCGCCTGCTCTGGCCCCGGGAACATCGCGACAGGTCCATGGATCAGTGCGAGAGAGTTGTCTAGTCAGATGAATTTGTCATTCATCACGCCGATGGCCGTGTCAGGATACGCCGTCTTCCAGGCGAACAGTTGCTCCCTCAATGTGCAGTAGGTCATACACATGCGGTGGTGGCGGTATTGTGCTTTGGGGGACGTTCTCTTGGGTGTTTTTGGTACTCGTGGTTGTGGTAAAGCAGACCATGAATACTACAAGGGTATTTGAACATCATTGCGGACCAGTTGCACCCTTACATGGCCTATGTTTTTCCAGCTGGAAATGGAATGTTCCAACAGGACAACGTCCCGTGTCACAAGGCTAAAATTGTGTTGAAGTGGTGGAACAAGCTAAAATTGTGTTGGAACATGTTGCTGAATTCCTGATCCTGGCCGCCTAACTCACCGGATCTCGATCCGATAGATAACATTTTTGGGATGTCATGGGATGGCAACTTAGAGTCAAATACCACCAATTAGCAATATCTCTAATTTGCGTGACCGTTACTTAAACATCTGGTACTATCTGTCTCCGGCCATCTAACAAGGGCTTGTGGCATCCATGTCAAGGCGGGCTGAAGCTGTGTTGCGTGCTAAAGGTGGGCCAATTCGTTATTGAGAGGTGGTCATAATGTTTTGGCTCTTGAGAGTAGATTAGGAGGCTTATTGCAGAATAGTATTCGCTTTTTATTTATACGTAGATACTCATACGAAACACAAACTAGAAGCAACAAAGCAGCAACAGACATTGCCAGAACATCTTGACAAATAAAGAGCGTGGAATAAATTTTCCAACGAATCTCAGCTTTTTATATTAAATTCAGACCAGAAGTTCCACACTTCTGTCCAAATAACTTCTGTAGACGGATCTTGTGATTGGTGGAAAGATAGCGAACCAGGTGATCACATAAAATATAGTTAAAATACGCTTATGTTTTAATTTCTAAGAGACAAAGAGTTATGATTACACGCGAGAAGCGCGAGCATATTGAAAAATCCAAAACAAAATATTTTATTTAAGAGTATCTATTTACTGAAAGGAATCAAAATGAAACACACTCTGACTTAATAAACAATAAAATGCCTTTTTATACTGATGTAATATTCTTATAAATGTATCAACAGTGTGCAATATATTTGATTATTAATTTTTCAATACTAAATTAAAAACAAATTTAATAATTATTAAACACTCTCACAAGCTTGTCATATACACAATTATATAAAAAACTTAATACTTATCTTGACAATTTGTACTGTTTATAATCAAAGTTGTATTGTGGCTTTAGCGTCAAAGTACATTATTATTGAATCCAATACATTTTTATTGTATGGGGGGAGTGCCATGAGAATTATGATTGAAAATTGTTTCGCAAACATTGAGAGTTTGAGAAGCACTGATCTAATCGATAAATAGCATTAAAATAATTTTGATGCAGATTGTGCGGAATTGAAACACAGGGGATGTACTCACAACAAAAATAAAGAAAATGGAATTTATTAGGACATAACATTAAAATCAATTTTAGTATACATAATGACGTATTGCATTTTTAACAGTATATTGTAGATCTGTAATTGTACTCTGAAATCAAGGAAAATAATTTAAGTTTAAATACAGTAAACTACACAAAATGTGATCCACACATGAAAACAAACTCATTTCTTTCAATAATGATGTCTAAAAAGTACGAAATTTCTTCATAAAGTATTTTTTTTAAAAAAAAGTTGAAGTTGTATGTGTTCGATATATTTTAAGACTAAATAATATATAAATATTTCTACATTGAACATCAATATTTATTTTCGACGAAATTTTTTGGCAATAGAGCATTTGCAATTTTGAGCAATAAATAACATTGAGCACAAAATATTATATTTTACCAATTTGTTCGCCATGCTACGCCTTTCAAAATTCGAACTACGTACGACAAAAAGCCAACACATTCGTTTGTAAACTGCTTCTAGCAACAAGGGTGAAATAAGTAAAGTAGATTTAAGTCCTACAGCCTAGATGTCACATTTCTTTTCGAGCTGTTGACATTTACAAAAAAAGAGCTTGTTTCACACTTCCTTATTGCTTGTCACTCACGCTTTGGGAGACAACATGTACACATATACGAGTACAACTGAATAGCCGCTAGTGCCCGTAAGGCAAGAAAATCAATTTTTTGCTTACTTTATAAAACACTTATTTTCAGTTCTTCCATACTCGTTTTTTTCAACTTCGATTTTGATAAAAATACGTGGAAATATTTCGAAAGCATTGCAACTCTTATCTGTTTATGGATTTTTTTCTTTGTTACATCTATATTTTTTATTTCTGTTTTTTTTTAAAGTTTTGATTCACAATATATGCTATGTCATCAAAAATAATTTCACATGCATATTTGTTCCATTTCGGAATTTCATACGATGTACTAACATGCATAATAAAAACATAATGTAAAGGGAATCTTATAAAATATTTATGCATCTATGGAGTTCAGCACTGTACTTTATGAAATTTATTTAAAAATAGTATGTTTATCGTGATAATCAGTAATATTTTCTTCTACTATATAAAGTTTTGCTTTTTTCTCTGTTAACCTTTATAAAAATGTCGTTTTAAAATATCATGACTATATGTATATAATATATAACAGCCTATATTTATTTACTTAATTTGAGTTAAGGACATATATTAATTTTTTAAATGTGAGTTTTTTGCATTAAAAAGTAAATGAAAATTATAAAAAAATTATAATAAAGGTACTAAATAGATTAAATCTACTTCTATAAATAATTTACAACTCTCTCAACGAAGAATTTATAAATATATTACGGTATATTTGAAATGAGCGACAATGAAATAGTGTTCAGAAAGTAAAAAGAAAAAACAAACAGGGGGAAAAATAGCAATAGATAATACAAATATTTATATTTAAAAACTACTCAAAACACGAAGCGAGATCATTATACGCTAAGTTATGACATAATATAAGCGATGAAGCACAAAGCAATATGTTGGCATAGAAACAAAGAGAAAATGGATAGCAATCTAAGATATGTCAACACAATACGCTGCAATTCGTCTTTTGAAATCGATGGTAGCTGTATATGAAATTACAGTTTCCAATCACATCCGAAATGTGTACGATTCAGGCTAGGTTAAAAGAGATAATATTAGCTAGGGAAGAATCTGTGCTATATACATGCAGTATGCTCATCCATAAAGTAAGCAAACAGGTGTTATCCTACTCAAGTAGGGCACTAGGTTCTTTAAATTAAAAAGAGTGCTATCGGACATAGTCAGTCATCCAGTTACCATCATTTGGTAACCATAGTATCTTGAATAAGAATCAAAGTTGACTTGCCATCCGCACGAAATAGCTTCTTAAAAGTGATGCTAGGTTGTTGCACGGTGAATCATTCCACGCATGAGACTGAACTGTACCTCTCAACAGTCAGTGTCAGATCCAAGCCCGATAACTATCGTTGCGTGCACAAAAGCGTGACCCTTTAGAAAATTCATCTATGTCCCATTCCAATGTATACATTTCTTTAGTCTAGTACCATTTGTATCGGAAACGTCTGGGGTATGAGGTACCTGATAATCTTCATAACAGGCGTCATGACTGCAATATGGTTCTAGTCTTTAAAAAACACCAATGTTTCCTGCATTTTCTGTAAAAGTGGCAGCAATAGTGGTTTGATGAACTCCATCCGCTAGCAGATGTAAAAATCCTTCGATCTTCGTATACTGTTATCAATCTCGCTACATTGGCACCATTCAAATTTAACACATTTTCTTCTTCCAATCCATTTTTACAGAAATTACCGCACCGTGTACGTGTCTAGATCAGTTAAGATTCGACATATGAAACAACCTGTCTTCCTTAGTCCAATCATGACGGGATTCTTATAATGCTTTGTCTGCTGGATTTTCCTTCTTTGGCAAATCGTGGCATTCTCTAATATGTGAAATGCATTTTTGAAACAAAAGTAAAAATCCAAAAAATTATTGGTTTTTCAGAAATAATGGTATGTATTGTCCATTTCCCAGGCCTTTACCCTAAAATCCTACTCAAATTTTGCCTGGAAATTACATTTTATTATTTTGCATTATTAAGTAAATTTCTCTTATTGTGAATTGTGAATTCCTTTCTGGAGGCTCCTTCTTGGCTTTGCAATTTTATTGCTCTGAAGTTTATTAATAATAGCCTCAATCCCTTCCACACCTTTCAAATGCTAAATAATACTATAAAAAAATCAAGATACGGACAATATATACGTATGACACGTTTTAAAGATTTTCTATACATTTCTTTACTTGCAATAACCATCAAAAATGTGATGAAACATTCCTTATAAACTGGGCACTCTGTACATTTCCAGTCAAGAAAAGTAAAATAAAAAAAACTTCTAAATATGAAAAAAAAAACAATTTTAAAATGTACACAATCGGCTTTTACTGTAAAACTCAATAGCGTGTTCAGCAAACGCACGAAATTCTGATGAAACAATGGAAAAGTGATTCGTTGACTTTAATTTTCTTGTTTTTTAAAATAGGTTTTCATACGCATTGTATAGGTTGATATTAGAGTTCATTAATTGTAATTGTTATTTCGCAATCACTTTGTAATACAAAGCTAGAAATTTGTTTTTAATTAGAAACATATTAATTTTAAAATTAAAGTTCACCAAATGTCAGTATTAATGTTTGCTCAAATTAATACCCAAATTGTAATATTTTATTGATTCTCAAATTAATAAATATTTTATTAAAATATATATTAATTTTCTATTCGGCATGTTGTTATAATCATTGTAATATGTTTTTTCTTCATTTATGCACTCGGTGTATTCAAAATAAAGATGAATTCTTGAAGTATATTGAATCAAAGAATTTGTTGTTTGTTGACATTCCCGTTTTTGATGCACATAATTATATATATATATATATAAATTTACATGTCAAATGAAGAAATAAAACATTTTTTTCTTTTAATTTAGTGCTTTGGTAGTTGTTTTTAGTTTATTAACTATATTATTATCATTACATAAATTTATTTGAATATCCTCCAAATGAAAAAAAAAATATGCATACATATATGTGTGTAATTAAAAATTTTGTAAAATAGCTAATTGTGACTTTAATTGAACTGTTTTATAACAAACAGGTAAAATAAGTTACTTCGATGAAATTACATTTTATAAGTAAACCAATTAAAATCATGATACTTTAGAAAGTTTTTTGGATTAGAAAATTTTCCATCAGGGGAGAGTTGTTTCATTACAATATACACTTTTTTAAATCCTTATATTTCAATTTATCTCAGTAAAGATTTATTTAGTAGAACTTTTATACTTTATTTGAAATTTACTTAATTTAGAAATGAATAATATTTAGAAAAAGTTTTTACAAAAGCATTTGTAAATATGTTTACTTGAGTTTTACTGTAAGGTTAATGAAGTGCAGTTATTTCAATTTTAATAATTTAAATACATGCATTTATATAAAGCCCTCTCTAAAGAATTAAATTGTTGCAGAGACGATAAATGGATTTGCTGCAGTCATAGTAAGATTTCACTGTATTTCTTTTAAATACACATGTACAAAAATAATAAAACCTCAGTTGCATAAAATTACTTGCATTTCTTAGAGCCGAAAGTATATAATAAATGCGTATATTTCTAGTTCAGGATCTTATTAATGTATATGCGTGTTTATTAAAAATTATGGAGACTTGAGAATTATAGATGTGTAGTTATTATCGTTGATGCCGACACCAAGCCAATTTATATAAAATAATTAGCAAATTTTTAATTGGTTCATATACGGTTACTGATATTAAACCATTTTACAGGGATATGCGAAGTTCTTACAGGCTTACGATTTAGGAGTAAAACTGAAGTTTTCTCTCTAACCAAAAGCTGAAATAAATCTCCTTAAATACGTTCACTTTCGTCAACTAAAATATGCTTAGTTGCATGAAAAATTTCATATGTCTGGTTGTTCACAAAGTCAAAATTATAGTCACATACCAAATAACTTAATGGAATATTTGAAATACTCATCCGGAAAATCAACAAAAATGTTCATTTCCATGCTCATTTGTCATGAGATATAATGCTTATCTAAATATGTTGTATACATCTACATGTAATGCTGCGGAGAAGCAATTTGAATGAATCATCGTTGAAAATACTCCTAATAGCACTCTTTCATATAAGATTTAATCATGATTTATAGTGTGGATATTTTACATGGCGCTTTGCATAGAATGAACCTGGAAGATTGAACTTTATCGTTGGAATTTATTTGAAGACATCATTCATACAAGTATCATTGGATATTATCTTATATCTTTCAATTACAAAATGTAGCTAATTATTTATTTGGTTATTATGAATTTAATTGTTTTCTCTAAGATATAAAAAATTAAATTACCTATATCAATCAGATTTTCTGTTAGTCCATCATATTGTGTAGTAGAAATGCTTTCAATTCTTGTGATTTGTTGTTTGACATATAAGTTAAAGCATAGAAAACATCCATCAGTGAACTGGAATTTAACATGTCAACTTAGAATTATTGGAGTGTATTGAAATTTCATGGTGTTTCATGAATGAGGCACCTAAATACATTTGATTAATTTTAGTTTAGCAGTACATATATTAAATTTAAATCACTTTATTCCAAATACCATGCTAAAAATCTTTGTTGCATTAAGTAAAAGAAAACGTGATGATTACTTTACATGTTTTTTTTCTAAAATTGAAAGCAATATTGAGTTTTATATTTTACCTTAAATACTCTACAGTATAACTCTTATGAATTTTATACAGAAATTAAGTCATAATGTGTAACATTATGTTTTAAAACTTAAGAGATTATGAGATTATATAAATGCCAGAAAAATAATACATAAATATTCTTAAAAATATTGATATAGATAGGATAAGTGTAATTGTTCCCAAAACTAAAAATGTAGTGTAATTATTTCCAAAAATAAATGATTATCTAATTTTTAAGACATCTTTCCTTATAAAAATTTACAGGAATCTATCTGTAATATTAATCCTTATAAGAGGAAACCAATTAAGTGTTTAAAGAAGTATCTAAGAAGAATGGGTAAAGATAAGTGGTATGTAGATATATATAGAAAATGCTTATTATATCAGCCAAATTCAAAGCTTGAATAATCTTTTAGCACAGAATATATTAATATTTATTTTGTTTAATACACTGGATTGAAGAAAAAAATTTAAAAAAAAGATGTTTGTAATAATATTTGTAAAAGTATTTTTTGTCAAAGTAATTATTAAAATTAATGTTAACGCCATAATTTTTCTATATAATTAATTTTCTAAATAAATCAGAGCATACTTAATGAAAGTAAACATATGAAAAACAGAAGCAAAATTTATGTCAATATTTGACTTGCATTTTTTAAAATTTTCCTTGAAAATTATAATTGTTATTTTTATTTATTTTATAATGGAGTAACAGTACAAATACTTGCTTAAGCACGTATTATTTCTTATAAAATATTAATAATTTTATATATGATGTAGTTTATTTTTTTAAAAACTAAATTGTACGCACATAAACTTCAAATAAACAAATATAAAAATTCATGATGTGCAAATATATAATACTATTTATTTATGTCAATAGCTATCAAATGCTATTGGTATATCCATAGTGCATTTGAATCTTAAAAAAATAAGTTCTGAAATATACAATAAAAAAAAAGAGTATCTGATAAGGCATGCAAGTTATATTTAACAGTTTTTTAAATGGCGTAGGGTACTCTATGAATGCTCTTAACTCAAAAATATCGTTGCTCTTCTAATACTTGCAATATTGTTTTATATATTCCTCTCTTAAGATAATATATCTTAAAATTATGTAAGATATTCATATTTAATATACATTTTTTTTTTTCATTTTCAAAATGTCTCAAATTTTTTCTACCTTTTCTCATTATTAAAACGAAGAGTATATCAGAACTTAATTTTTCACACAAGTGATTCAAAGCTGTAATCTAGATAATTTATGCTTCATGAGCAAACTAAGAAGATTTTGAAGCGCATATTAAATTTGTTCAAAAATCTTCATCATTACTTTTACAATTTTCAATCTCCTATTCGTATATCTCCATGATATAACTTAAAATTGAGTTCATTAAATCCCTTTACTTTTTCTAGTTATCCTTTGTTCAATTCTTATGTGCTTGAAGTCTTTTAGAAGTTCTCTTTCGATACAGCGATACAGACAGTAACGTTATTTGCATTGTCTTTGAATTTCCATAGCAGATACAAAGCATATTATGGGAAACACTACACTCTGAGACATCTTGAGACAATCCTTGATTAAAAACTATTGCAATTCGCAGCACGGTTAATATTACGATTTCATTGAAAATGCTAGAGATTTTCTGTTTCACTTAGCCATTCATTACTCCATAGTACCTACAATTTTCCTTTTGAGATCCATTATTCTGCCTAGGCCTTCAATTTTGATATTAACTTAAACTTTTCTTAAGCATTTCACAAATACAGAGATTTTATAAACACATATTTCTTTCATCAAAACTTCTAATAAATTATTTAACAAAGTTAAACGTTTTTTTGTCCATATTTCCGCCAATCGTACTCATATTGCTTAAAGTTTTAGTCAAATATGAACAATTGCGAAATTTGTTTGGAACTTCTTTATCCACACAACAACAAACGTTAGAGGTATGTTCGTATACCATTAGAAAGACCATACACAAAAGTTTGAAATATCTTAATGCTGGGAAAATGGAGTGTGTTTTAGTTCATTATATTTTCAATTAAATGTTTTGGTGACCATATTTTTAAAATTTTCCCAATAGCCATGCTATAGATTCATTAACAAAACTTAACACTTAAATCACAATATTTTTTTTTCCAAATGAAACGTGTTAATTGAATTTTTGTATTGCAGAATTTGGATATTTTCTTGGGTTTCCTTCATGTTGACTTAAAAATTATCATCCTTACGATACAGAAGGAAATTTGTTATCATTGTCTTAAAGGACAGCCCTCAAAATGAAACTCAATAAGTCTCAATGAACCAATCACTTGTATGAAAGCATAAATGTTGCTGTAATACAATAAACCATTTTCTACACAGAATATAGCTCTTGAAACCTTTCCTGGCGGTTACGGTAAAAACACATGTTAGTATTTTTCTGTAAGATATTCCAGCCTTTCAGGGTGGAGTATAAAAGTTCTGCTTGTTATTAGAACCATTTCAAGCCGATAAAAAGGTCATATGCTTAACTGTAGACATATTATTTCTTATCTATAAACCTTACACTACAGCCGAAATAGAGTTTGTAACACTTTTTAGCTGAAAAAGTTAAACATTTTTGTTTTTTTTAAAATTTTAGCTTCTTACGCCGAGGAAAAAAATGTTCTGAATGATTAACGAAATTCTTTGGCATGTTGTGACATAAAATATAGTTAGAGTAAAATTAAATTTTACTACATGCTTTCTTATACGGTAAGTGTTTGTGCACTATTACCGTTTTTAAAAACTCTACTAAATAAGATGCAACAGATAACTCTCAACCTTTGTATAATTACTTATTTCAGCGATTTCATCCTTCCTTTCTTTTCCTGTTGATGTGATCACATACAATTGGTTCCAACTTAACATAATCTAGTATTGGTGTGTCATACTATATAAATACAAGTTCGGTTGTTGCTGTTGTTTCTTATCCCGCTTGACCGACAGAAACATCCAGATCAAGTCCATGAACCCGTGCATTTTTAAGCAATAAAGAATTGTAGCAGGATTTGAAAGCAGCTGGCTCTTATGACAACCAATACAAGCCAATATGTAGGCAGGAGTGGCTTGAGTCACATTGCAATTCGGACAAGTAGAGTAAAATTTAAGACCCATTACACGTCGTTGAGATATGATGAAGGGTGAAAGATGCAACTTCATGAGGTCCAAGACCATGAGGCGCTAAAGGTTGGAGACTGACTTTGGCTCATGCCTGCAATGCATTTAACTGAGCATATTGGAATGGCCTTCATGCTTTGAGTGACCCTATCAGGAGAATACACACCTGACGTACTTCACCCATTCAACCCAGGAACACTCTCCCGCCACGATGAGGCAGTAATGCAGGACTTTGGGTGAGATAACACAAGTATATACATTGAAACATTTTCTTTTTAAAAAAGACTAATCTTGAAGAAATTGTAGATTAATATTCGAACGTTAAGCGAAATTTTAAAATAAAAATATGATTACATGGAATTGATGAGATACAGATAGGAAGAATAGACTTACGGAAATGTTTGAGTCGGGCTCGTTACAGTGCTATTCAGTGTACAGTATGTCGTTCACACTTTACGGAATCAATTTTGTTACTCATTTTCTCGTTTGTATTTTGAGATAAAACTTTGGAAACTTCAAAATAATCGTCTGTTAATGTTTTCTTTTAATTATAATATAAAAATAAAATATTTATTTTAAAAAATGGCTCCTAAAATTTATATAAGGTGTGAAGGTTACGTAACAACGCTTTCAGAGCAGAAATATTCGTATTAACAAATTATAAAACAGTGTAAAATCTCGGTTGTTGCAATTCATAGGTATTTATAATGCATTAAATATGAAAAGTAAATAATATCTATCTGAGAGTAAAAATGAGAACATGACCACGAAACTTCATCCTAAGGCTGTTCGGTTGCAAGCAACTATCAAGAAAGTGAAGTTTCTGAACCTAAAAGAAAATCCACTGAACCAAAGATTCATTGCATCTTAACTAGGAATGTATTCTGGCACTGTAAGTAAAATCATTCATGATGATTTAAGGTTAAATCAAATGTTTAAATTTAAAGTTCGTCTCATTTTTTAAAAAAAAACATATTGCTGAAAGAAAAGGAAATTGTAGAAAATTCTATGGAAAATACGTAGCTGCTGAAAAATGGAAATTTGTGGTAACACTGGATGAGATATAAGTATATATAAGTGACTATAATGAAAGAAGATCAATTTTCTGTTGTTCAACTGACAGGAATGACCGTACGAAATGAGTAAGTCTACAGTAAAATTCCAAAAGGGTTTCTGATACTTGTAGGATTTTCTACCTACGGCAAATTAAAAATTATAAAAAAAGTCTCAAGTAAAGCCGAAATTAATTCACTCTACTATCAGCAGAATATTTAAGAACCAATTTTTGATGAAGAAATTCCAATCTTACATGGAAAGGACATTGATTAAGGTGAGCTTTATATGGACAAAGCCTTTAGTTACACGTCTAAGTCAACTGCACCTTATTTTGGTAAACGGTTCGAGAGAATGGAGTAAAATTTGTGTGACAATACTATAGAAAAAAATGTTCCCTGTCATGAAAAGTTCGAGTTGGAGATTTTGATAAGATTCATGGATATCAGATAGAATCAAATTGCCACAAAAATACGTTATTTACTGATAAAAATTAACTAAATTAATCGTTTACGTAAAGGGTAAACGACTATCTGAAGGAGGTTTGTTAAGCATATGACACTAAAAAGTAGCAATATAAAATTGAGAATTTTTGCACAAAAGTATAAGCCATTTACTCGACAACTTAAGACAATTTGTACAGTTTATCTTCTACTATTTGAAAGCGGCTTAAGAAAAACTCCTAGTGGTCCGATTACATTTGATTGTATGCCACACAGGAATGTGTAGCTACAATAGTGAGTATAACCTTTGACAAAATAATGACACTTTATTTAATAATAAAACATAATCTACCATCAGCCGCACAACGTTCATGTTCAAGTATGCAGGCTGTATGCAGTGAGCGATAGTATTACTCTTATGTTATGTATTTCTATACCTGTTATATATGTCTTGGTTTGAAGCTCATAATGAATTTAACTCTTGTGCATCTTGATAGACATTACCGGTACACTCAACAATTGTCAATGAATTTCTGAAGTTTTAGAACTATTAACCTTTATCTTTAATACCTTGCCTACAACTAAGTTTCTGAAGTATAATGTGAAACAATAAGTGGTTCAATATGTTAAATATTTCTTACTCATCTTCCAAGTTGTAAGGTCAAGTTAGTCTAACTGTTTGATGTATGCAATTTAATTTTAATCAAATGTAAAATCTCTCTTATATTTATTTGTACGACGACTTTGAGTGATCACCTCAAAGGCTTTTGCAATTTAAAGATAGAATCGGTTAGGTAGCCTGTTCAGCTGTAACGAAACTCTAATATGGTTGTAAAATTATTTCTTCACGCTTGACAATTCATAGAATGTTCTGATTCACATCTCACTACAAATCTCTTTGAATAACAATGTCTATTTGGAAACATTACATTTAAAAGAGGAAAATACGTGGAACCTTCTATAGTAAACACGCTTTTATAACCAATAAATTTGTCTTGACTCAGACTGAACACAGATTGTTGAAAAAATGTTTCGTAATCCTTCGAAAATTTCAATTAATTTACCACAACAACCAATACAATTTCTGGATACTCTTTGGTATTAAATTTTAGAACTATTCGTAATTTAATATTTGCAGAATGAAGCACATAAATGAAAAAAAAATAATCAGCGTTAAAAGAAGAGTTGGAAATAACAAAAAAAAGACGTTAATATGTACGAAATAAAAAAAAAAAAACATTTCATCAGCTATACAGAAAGCGAAAGTAAGATAAAACAGTATTTCTTAAAAAAATATTTTACTTAAGAACTTTTAAAACGAAAAATCTAGAAATATATAAAGAAATAAACAGCAGTTTTTAATACACTGAAATATAAAATTATTTTGTTCATTACATAATTATTTTAGAACAGGTTATTCCAACTTATCAACGAAAAAAAATGAAGATACATCTAAATCATTATATGATATGTAAAAGAAAAGTCTTACGAAAAAATCACTTATTTTTATTTTGATAATATAACTTGAATTAAAAAAATAAATAGACGCCATGTTAATAAGCGGAAAAACATAACTTTAAAAACCACAGAAATTTTCATTCTGAAACATAATTTTTCTTAAGATTTACTTTCTTAATTAATGTTACATTTTAAATATTGACTTTTTATCTAATTGCTAAAAATTTTAATGATTAAAATGAGATACATTTCTTTGAAATTATGATACAGAAAAGCACACACTCTTCCTTCACTTACTTTTTACATTAAAAACGCTTTTTTTATTTATCAAAAATGCATAAGAAATTTTGCCTAGCTATATTTTATTATATATCTTTGAGAATAGAAAATAAAATATAAGTTCTTTCAAATAATAATGAAGATTGGAAGTAATTTATAAACACTAAAAGTAAAGTTTCATAATTGACTTAGTCAGTAAAAGTACATAATTAATATTTTATTCGTGAAAGAATACTTCAGAAAATATATTAACTAATGTAGAAAAATAGCTTTATATTTAGTATTTTTTATTGATGTGTGTTGATTAAACTCAGGAGACACAAAGATCAAATTATTATTCCTTCGGTATTTTTTTTTTTTTTGCTAAGTTCATTTATATTCAAATATATATGAGCACAATTTCTTAAAGCAAAACAGAAATATTTAGTAAAAATTGTAAACTTTTTATCAACTTTTCTTTAGTTCGCAAACGATAAATTAATGGAATCTATGAAAAATTATGAAAAGGCTTGAATGGAGCAAAATTTAAATCATTTGTACTAATCTTCATCAAATGGCAAATTTCCGTTTCATTATTTTCTTTTTCTCAGTGATTTAAAATGTTTATTCCTCATTATATTTGTGTTGGGTTTTATTTAAAATCCTGACAAAGTTAACAAAAAAAATAATTAAAATGGTTTTTTTCTGTTTCTTTTTTTTTTTTACTCAGACAAACAAAATAATATGAAAATATGTTTTTAAAACAATCACGAAACCTAGAGTTAAATGTCACACTCTGAAGAATAAAGCAAACATGTTTAATTTTCTATTTCTCATTTGTGTAAACAATATTTCCATTTTTAATTATATTATACGATAGGTAAACATTAAATCTAATTACATTTCTGCAGCACATAATATTTCATTTTCACGTGTGTAAACGAAAAGTATTCAACTTCTATTATGATATATATTTCTTACCATCAATTAAATATTTTCAAAATAATTTCTTCCTTGTGCCATTAAAATACTTTTTTTTTCATTTTCTGATTTTTGCAATTAACTCATACTTTAATTTAGTATATGTATATTATACAATACATAATATATAACAATAATGATTTTAAGTAAAATAACTTATACTTTTAATTACAAAAATCACTTGAAGTAACACGTATATGTACTTCATTTCTTGGCTGTTAAATTATTTTTAATCATTAAACTAAACTCAGTGGCGCTACAGCCAATGACGGCCAAGGCCTACTGAGCCCATCTCAATATCCTTGAGCTTGGGCACTGAGGTATATGAGCAGTTGCTCAGGCCAGATGATCAAAAAAAAACAAAATCCTGAAAGCTTTGTGTTCAAAAAAAGACCCACTGAAGAGTTTGAGCCTCGGACATGTGGCAAGGAAGTGCGATACGATATCACTCAGCGCCACTGGGCTTCTCTTAAATTATTTTATTTTAATTAAAAATGTTATGAATATAATGCACATTACAAACAATTTTTAAATAAATCGAACATTGCTTAACATATATTATTTTTTAATAATCTATATACTGAGCTAAATAAGCATTTAATTACTAAGTGAATTTATGAGCTATTGAGATATTTTAATATAATTCATAATGTATAAATTCAATTACATTAGTATAATTTATATATGATTCAATATAACTGAAATATATTAAATTCTAATAGAGTAAAAATAAAGAGATATTCAGTCCTAGTTTTTATCAAATTAAAGTCACAATAAATAATTTTTATTTAAAATATTGTAAAATCTTTTGATAATATTACTTATGAAATTTTCAATCAATTAACTAAATCTGATTTCAGTGGACAGACAAAAACAGTTTTGATTGAAAGAGATATAGAGATAGTCAAAAAAATAATCATGCCGCCCATCCGCAATAGTGTTCAGAGATGCTGACTGCTTTGTTGTTGGGCCTGGGTTCGAATCCCAGAAAAGGTGTGGGTGTTGTTAATTTAAACCGCAATTGTGGCATGAGGGGTACTCAAAATAGCCGGCAAGCCGCAACTCCTCTCGTGAGGTTGATGGAACGTGGACTGATTTTGGAGGCCCCTGACCACCTGCAGGGTGTTCTCCCTTAAAATTGTGGTGGAATTCACCCAAAAAGTACTGTAACCTGAAGGGTGCTAAAATGCTACAGCTATAGGCTACAAGCGTTAATGCTACAGGCGTAAATGTAGCCATTTGCTCCGATGAATTTCGGGGGCCTTGATCGGATGTTACTGTCGATCATGAGGCATAAGTATAACAACAATAGAAATTATCGTCTGTATATACAACAAATGAGATTGCTTAGGTTGTGGGAAAAGAAACAAACTTGAAATCTGTCTATTAAATTTTAATGAATAAGTAAATGCAAGGCAATTACATTGTTATGGATGGCTATTAGTATAGCTTGAAAAATGACTTAAGAGTTTAACAGTTTAAAATCCATGCATCGTATTTTGTAAAAATATAGTAGTTTAATTATTAATAAGAATTTATTATTTGTCGGTAGCAGAATGCTGATTTATAAATTTAGATGTTTTCGTTTAACCAAATGCAATATGTAGTTTTTATTCAGTTTAATAAATTTTAACAGTCTAAAAAATATCAACTTTTATAATTAAGAAACAGAAAGATGAGTACATATTTCTTTTTAGAACTAACCTAGATGTAAATTAATTCAGGTTTAATTAGTGAGGACATAACAATATATTTGCAAGAGTATATTATGGTATGAATCCTGTTAAAAGGGATAAAATTAACAAATATTTATTAAATAAACATTTTGCATTCCCCCCATACAAATTACGTGTAATCTTTAATCCGCTACAATATTAGAACGTGAAATCCATAACCTGAAATCTGTTAAGCGACATATAGAAAAGATCATTCACCTACGGTATATTAAGTACTTAGAAGCGACCTTTATTTAATGAGTTCATAAATCCATCAAGTCTAATCTCAGACGCTTGAGCCTCCTTGAACTTTAATCATCGAGGCAGTCTACACAACCTATTGCGCGCTAGATGCTATTAATGGTAGATTATTAGTAGATGTAGAAGAAAAGTTGTCCTGAGTATCCGTTCGTAGACTTGGCTTAATCAGGGTTCATTAATTAGATCTGTCGAATTGAAAACTGGAGAAAATTCCTATCTAGTGGGAGTATTCCGAGAAGGTCATTTTAATCCCAGCAGCTGGTGGTGATGCATTCTCCTTTGTTCCTTGTAGGGAAGGGATGACATTTGGTAAATGTGTACCTTCTAAACATGTCTGGTAATGTGTTTTATTACCTAGTAGAAAGTATTAAATGCAGAACCAGTTATATAAGTTAAGATAATGATGATCGAAAAGAAATAAATGCAGAAAAAAGTTTCACTTTTGATGAGGGAAAAAATTATATGGGTTTGTATAGATATATTAGAGTTAAATAATTAATCATATACTATAAAATGTTTAATGTTTTGATTTTAATATACATCACACTCTGAAGCCATACGAGGGCCATTGGTGACTAATCTCGTAGGTCTGCACTACGACTAAACAATGAGGACAACACCTGAACTGGCAAGCTCTCTTTAAACTTCTCCTATCTCCAAGCTAAAATGTTCCACGTTACAACCGGAAAATTACATTGGTTCATTTACTTTCACTAATTTTTAAATTCCATGAAATCCTATTTTTTTATTGTTTGCGCGTCGTTTGATATTTTAAAGTAATTAAATACATGGCGTTATGCAACTTATGATCAGCACTTAGATTAATGGTAATAACGATTGTGCTAAGAAAATTAAAATAAGATACCCATAAAATATTGTTAGTCTTTTACACTATTTTAAAGAAAATAATATGTCTTCGTTTTCCAGATCTATGAGGTCCATCATGAAACAAAATTCCTGTTGGTCCTATTATGATGCTGGAGAAGGAAGAGCGAAGAGAGGATAATCCCCAGTGAATATTCTGTTGAAGTAGCAATTACAAAGATTTCGAGAATTCATCATATTTCCTTTTCGAATACCTATACTAATATGCACATAGAGTTTAATGTAAAATGTTTATTTAAAGTTCCATATTTCATTATCGTGATAAGAAAAATGAATACAATTAATCTCATTCTACAACAGATTAACAGAAAAACCCTTCTTAAGGAAACTATATAATTATAATTTCATTTGGCGATATTTCTTGAAATTATTTTTATGCAAGTTTTAATAGTTATTTTATGATAGGATTTCCCTACTGATTTATCCTTTTACTCAAATTCAGTATTCTGATTGCTTTTTAATGGTATATTATAAATATTTTATTTATGCATAATGATTCAGGATTAATTTTCTATGCAATGTTTACTTAAAGAAACATTGAATATGACGTTTTGCTTTTGAAACTTGATAATTACTTAATATTAATCAACGAATTATTTAGTTATTCTTTCATAGAGACAAAAGAGATACTGGAGACTGAATAATAAAATTTATAAATGAAGCATATAAATTATATTTCAAATTCAAAAACTTTAGATGAAGAGCTTTTCAAAAAAATTTTAAAATAAATTTTAAAGCCCTAGTGGCTGAGTTGTATCGTATCGCGCTTTCACGCTACAGTTTCAGGGTACAAAACCCGGGCTTTGCAAGTGTAACTCAGCCTTTCAACCGCTCGGTGGGTCAATATTTGAGTATCAAGCTCTTTTGAGAACTCAACAATGGGGTTTTGAGTCAGATTGACCACCTGACCTCAGTGCCCAACTGAAATCTGACATGGGTATAGGAAGCCTAGTCTCTAATAGGCTGCTTCGTCACTCAGTTTAGTTTAGTTTTATATTACTATTTCACTATTCCATGCTATTGGCTGAACTGTATAAAACGGGAACAAATTTAAATGAATTAGAACTTATCATTTCACACAAAAATTAGAAGGAATAATAGATTTACTTATTCAAGTATATCTTGTGCTTCTAATTGCATGGGCTAGATTTAGAGTTAGCAACCCATAGGAAAAAATGGAACCATATTTTTAAGAGTAATGAATTTCAATATTCATTCTTTCAAGGACTTAATATGCTTTAAAGAACCTGAACATATCTTAACTTATATAGTTTTAATTATTTTAAGGATTCCAATTTACCGAAAATATTCCTTGTACCTTGATATTTCTTTTTTTTTCTTTTTTTAAATGTATCATAATTCAAAGAAAAGAAATATAGTTTTTTTTTCAAAAACCTATACATTATTTATTCTTTATCAAAATTATACCATTTAGTAAACCTTCGAAAAAAGCAGACGTTTATTTTTTGAAAGAGTGTTTAAAATAAGATATTTTCTCTGATAAAACAAAAATAATGCATAGTATAAAAATAAAACCTTATAGTAAAATCATATTTACAAAAGAAATTACAAAGTAAACCTTATGAATTTCTTGAATTTAATAATTTTTTTCAATTACAAAGTAAGTAAATAAATAAATAAATATTTTTTTTTAAAAATAAGTAAAATGAAATAAAATAAATGATAGTAAAATATAGTTTGCAAAATTAGATAGTAATGCATATAGTAAAACCTGTTTTTGTGCGGTCCTTTTTATGCCATTTTATTTTTGTGCCATTTTTTCTATGCGATCTTTTTTTATGTGGTATATGAATTTCCACAGATTTGGTGTTTCTCTAATGCTTTCTGTCAATGTACCAGTGACGCAAAAAATAATGATAGGGCCTGCAGAATTAGGTTTTGCCTTTAATATTTCGAAAAATTAGGTAAATACATACTTGACGTTAGTCAGGCCTTGGGCCCCCTGGAGTCCGAACTCCCCTCTCCCGCGAGTTAGTGGTTGCGGGGGTGTACGTCTCGCCATTTCAATGTGTATGTATACACTTCAAGACACTCTCTGTTCATTTGATATAAACAGTCTCCCGACATTGCATGTTCAGTCGCATTCCCTCAATGCGCCTGCAGCCCGCGCTTGATTGAAGACGAAACTTCCAATGACAATGACTTCATCAATAATTTCATAGCTTATGAAAACGGACAAGAAAAACAGGATTTTTTTAGAGCGGATAAAATATATCCAGGGATGCAGCTTTCCAACAAATTGAAAAAGCATTTTCTTAAAACAGATACCATTTCCGAAAGCGGTATGAAATTCCAAAAAGAGCTTCAATCATGCACATCTGGTTACCTTGACATTTACAAATAAATGACCAACTGACCTTCGTCGCAAACTCTTATCTCTTACCTTATTGTACCAAAAAATAAATCAATTTAAATTGTATCTTCAAGTGACGTAAGCGATTTTGAACTTACTTATCAAAGGTAGATGAGTCCTTGGATTACGATGAGTAGCAGTGGATTATGTATGTGCATTTTGAAAATTTCTCCCCGTATACAATGAGAAACTAAATGTTTTTAAAACATTTCCATGAGAAATTTAATTATTTATTTTGTCATGGAAGTACTTTCTTATAAATTTCGTAAATGATTAGCGTATTTTCTAAGTGCGACTTTTATGCGCACTCTCCACGGCATAAAAAAAGTTTTCAGTAGTATCTCGACGAATTTGCTTGTTATAAGTAAGAATTTATGAAGTTTTCGAATATTTTTTGTGGGGTTATTTTTATGCGTTTCTTATCTACTGCATATAAACAGGTTCTACAGTATACACGTACATAAAGAGATGGTATTTACGACTAAGTATTTTGGATTTGTTTGTTGTTCTTAAAATAAATTTGTTTCAAATGCAATTAGACGAACAAAGACGGCATTGGTGAAATTTTTCATTATATAGATAACATTTTTATTGCGCTATTGAAGATTAGTTTACATATAACTTTTAGTTGTTTATGTGCCTTTTTTTATTAGATGACATAATGCTTCTAAGTATTTAATTTTTCTGGCATATTTTTATGTATATATAAAATAAAATACACAAAAGTAAATTGTGTATGTTAAAGCGAAATAAATTTAAAACCCTTGACTCAAATTCTGTCTATTTACTGTGTCACAAAACCAGTTGAAAATCTTAAAAGAACTAAGGTAAAATATATTCCATGACTTTAGAATTTATGAATGACAGAGTTAGTTTGTGCGTGGGAAATGTCAGTATTTTTCAAGAAGATAAACCAAAGGCGCAGGTGCAATATATCTCTATGTAGCGTCTAGTGTGTACAAGGTCGACCGAGATCTACTACGGCGAACGAGTGTCTTGATTTAACTCTTTTATTGAGGCGACACCCACTTCACATATCTTATGTGGACTGGAATATAATTTTTCATTTTCTCTAATTTACCAAATACTTCAGGAGAAAAGGCTTTATTTTCCAGAAGACCCATTGTTTGCATCCTGCTCACTGCAGAGCAAAAGAGAACGTTTTCGCCGTGATCTCTTAGGGTCTTCAACGTTACTGCGCTATGATGTTCGGATAACTATGTTTACATAGAATTACTTTTAAGCAATGCATGTTTTTCTCCATTATAAATGAATTGTAATACAAAATCTCATTAAAATGTGTGCATTCAACATAATGTGCAAATTATCTTATAAATCAACAATACATTTGTTTTATTTCGCAGAATTACATAAGTATTTCTTAAATTTTCGAATATGGTTTTGAGATCTATGAATATGTAAATAGTAACTTCTATGAAAATCTTCTGTTGATGATATTTCACATAACTTACTCGGATATTTAAGTAATAAAAAATAGCAATAAATAACATTATCACCTGCTGTAGTGTGAGAATACTTATTATATAATTAAATAAAAACACGAAAAAAGAAAATCTATATAAATTTTACTTTATATTTCCTTAACAATGCCACTATCTTGTTATGTTTTTTTATATTGAATACTGATAAACACTTTTATGAGCTGATCAGTTACCTATATTTTAAATGAGTGCAATTATATGTGAAAGGTTTCACATTCTCAAGTGCTTCATTCATTTTACAGAGACCGGAAAATGCCTGGATGTTTCTTACCAATATTATTTTAGATGCAGTATAAATTCGTTGAAAATATTTCCATGTAGCATAACATCTAAAATAGAAAATAAAAATAATTAAAATACACAGCAGAGCTTTTAGAAATCATATATAGCTCATCAATTGTAATTTAAACATTACAGAAACTGATGAAACAAATGTTCTAAATAAATAGTTTCGTTAGAGTTTGTATTTTTATAGTGAATTTGGGTAACATATCACTGTCCCATCTTTTAGAATATAAAATATTATATAAACGAATTATATGATAATTAGATAATTTAAAGACATATTTAAAAAAAAACCATTCATCCTTTTTAAAAAAGTCAATCGTTACACCACTAACAGGGTTTGATAAATAGGGTAAATCGACATTCAAAAAGAACAACGATTGTTTTTTTTGTAATATTTCATCACAGTTCAACAATATACCTGGTGACAATACCCGCTGATTACTAGGTTCTAGAACAGCAATAAAGTTAACAACATATCGATATGGACAAAAAAAATGTAGCTGGAGTAGTAAATGACTCGATTCGCTTCCAATCTTTTCCTATTGTCCGTTCATCAAAGGTGGTTGTATTAATTTCCAAAAGTAAAGATAAATTCAGTTCTAGAGGTTGAACTATCGTAGGGCACTGATAGCCAAGGAAGCATTGGAGCATCTTGCAGGGTTTATTGGCTAGTACATACCGGGGGCATGAGGCTGTTATCCTGCTGATAAATGACATTAGCACATCATATGCATATTAGTGAATAGTGTCCCCAAATCGAGTCACTGATGATGTGCTATTTTAAGTAATTTCACTTTATACCATGAAGCTACTTTGTTTCATAGAGTGATTGCGTTCCACAGCTGCGGTTGGATTAGAGTCACTACCTCTTTGAACTCAGACTCGTACCAAGTGACTGCCTTCATTGCTGAAAAAGAAGTATGATTCCATAAAGAAAATATTTAGCGCAATTCAATCTACTCGAGGTCTTCTCTAACACCATCACCATTTTTAACTTAATCGGTAGCGTGGTTTGCCCCCAAGAAGGCTTCTTTATGAATACCTGGAGGTTAATCGATATACACATAGGACATAATCGATATCGATATTTGGTATACGATATTTGGTACTTGAACAATTCGATGGAGATCAACTACTTGATTTTAAATGATTGCTTATGAATATTTTTTCCACCGACTGTTGAGCCAAGCACCGCTCGTTAACGTGGAATATTGGCTATTACTCACTTCCAAAGTGAGTGTAGTCATTTTAGGGTCCATTCTTACACATGCAAGAAATGTATCATAAAAAAAAATTTAAGATTATCATACACACTATTTATTTTTTTAATGATCCTTTTTTTTTGCTTGAAGGATAGTTAGTAGCTTTTAAACTCCAGTAGTGGATACGATGCTATAATTAAATTGTTATTTGATGATTTTAATTTATTCGCACTCCACATCTTGTCGTCGCAAAATGCATACTAAGTATTTTATAGATGTTATGGATACTTCAACAGTCAACAAAATAATGGAACAGTTACAAAAAATAGTTAAAAAACTATTATAAATTATCCTGAAGTTATTTGAATATACTGTTGACTATATATATATAGTAATTGTTATACACACAGCACAGCACACACACTCTGTAACACAATATTTCTTCAACCTATAATTGTCAGAAATATACTTAAATAAAAAAAATATCTTAATAAAAGTCATTTTAATTCAATTCATATTTCTTCTTTGAATTATTTCAGGAATTTCTTTTATCACGCTGCTCTTTTTTTAATAAATATTTGTGAAGATGATAATTACAAAAATTTAAATCATTACATAGATTAACAAAATCGAAAATTAAGGTAATAAAATGTGACATAATTTAATCTCATATTTTTTTCCGTTATCTGAATAATAAATATCGACACATAGAACTATTGAAATTTGAACATCAAAAAAGTATGCTTTTTAAATTTATTCACAAAATGAGAATGCTGAATATAGTAAATAAATAGTTAAAAGTGTTTGTATACAAATAGTTTATATTTGATGTATAGTGCCTTTTTAAAATTTGCATTAACACGTCATAAAAATTTATTTAACACTTATAGGCGGGGAAAAAGTTAAAATATGCCACAAAATTTCATAAAATTTAAAAACTTGTTATTTGCATTTGTATAACTTATACTTCCTTACAAATAACTGGCCCATATCTGTTTTGTTGAATACAATTATTGGAAAGTTCGAATACTTTATCTATTCTCAAATCAATTCAAATCTCACAAACTAGGAGCAAAAGCTCCTTCAAAAGAAAAGCTCTTAAATAAAATCTTTCGATATTATTGATTAAAAAGTTTTTTTTTTAGTTTAATAGGCTCCGCGAAAGTTCAAAAGCTTCCTGAGTTGTTTCTTTTTTTTAAATTCAAAGCACTAATTTATTTTTCGAAAACTAACAGAAGAACAGAAAAAAATATACACTTATCTGTGCACTTATGTGTACAAAATTCCTTATCTGTGCAACCCTTCATAACACTCGATAAGGAGTAATTAAAATTAATTTATAATTCGATCGCAGTTTAAAAATAATTACTTAAACCGTTTTATTAATGTTGAGACAGTTTACTAAAAGAAATTCAGCAAAGTTATTATGTTTTATATAAATAACTGTGATAAGGATTGATGGTTTTTTTTGTTCTTGTAGAGAGTAATACTCAGTACATTGAAATGGCATACATCTTACCATTTTTATTCAGGATGTATTAATCGGGAGTTGGTGTAAATTTAATTTTTTTCAATATTCCGTGAAATAGATTTTCATGTAATAGTAGCTGCTGCCTGGCGTGTAGTCCATATTAATCTCATGTAATTGCTTTCCATTTAGAGTAAACTTTTGATGTTTTTATTCACCTTTTAAAAATAAAGTGAATATAAAATACTGGAGAAAATCACATGGTGATTTATTTTTTCCAAGTTTTGCATGTGACAAATCAGAATAGAAGAACTCAATTCTATTTATTTGTTTTAAATTTATTGCAGACTTATATTTTACAAAGTATCAAAACTGTAAAAATATTTTTGGTTTTCAAACTTATTGAAATTTTATTACTGCCAAGAAAGAAATTATTTTTTCATATGTGGAATATATTATTGCTAGTCAGGTAAATGTTGAACTGTTTAAAAGAATTGGATATATTATTTACTATAGTTCATATGTATTCTAGTATTTTATAGAATATTTCAAAAAGTAAATTTCAACTTAAAAGCTCCCAAATGCACTAATTCACACATAAAAAAATTAAATAGCTAATACAAAAAAACACAAATAAAACGTTAAATTTAAATTTCGCTTGAATCACGATTTGTTCGTATTTCTGTATTTTATATGTATTAAAATCTTCGTAAAATAAAAATAATAATAATAGCAATTCATTCGATTGATGAACATGGTGGATATTTCTTTCCTTTTAGGAAAAAAGTAGAACTTCAATAATTTCAAAAATACATTTTGTTAACTGGAATAACGAAAAGGTATCTATTCAGTTACAGAAGAGCTACGCAAAATGTAATGTTTTTACAATGAAATATTTAAATTAGACTAATCAAAAGTACAAAATACTTTAAAAAAATTGTAGTACTTCTAACAATTATTTTTTCTGCTTGAAAAGAAAAGTTAATTTAAATTATATTTCATTGAAAGACATTCTAATATCTTATTTTAAATCAAATGCTCCAATCAGAAATGTCCTCATTTTTTAAAATTTATTTCTGAAATTATATTTAACTGGCTGAAGAAAGAGCCTTATTCAAAATATTAATACCTTTCCTTAACAAAATAATTTATTTAAACAATTTTCAAAGTTGAAGTCTTTTAGTGTAAAAAGGAGAAAGAAAACAAAACCCTAAAAGATAAAAGATTGAATATAATTTGAAGAGATGTTCTGATAGTATATTAAAATAAGGTTTCCTAAATCCCCCTACTGTCATTAATTTCAGACAAAAATTTATTTTAAATTTAATATTTAACATATTAATTTAAATTTAATTTTTAAATTCAGTTTTTCTATTACATGGCATCTAATAATAACGAACCAACATAAATGTTAAAAATATTTTCAGTTCTTTATAAACTGCTTTTGGCTACTAGGATGGAGTAAATAAAACAGAGCTTCTTCTTACCACATCCCTACGGTGTTTCTTTTCGAGCTGTTGACCTTAAGGAAAAAAGGAGCCTATTCCAAACTTCCTTATTTCTTGTCAGTCACGATTTGGAAGAAGACAAGATGTACAAATGTACACTTGAATAATGGCTAGAGCCCTCTGGGTAAACAAATCATTTTTTCACTTCATAACATATTTATTTTTGGTTAGTTTTTCCAGCACTTTTTCATTCAGCTTTGATAATATTTTTTGAAAGTGTTTCCGATTCGTTAAAAAGTCAGCAACTGTATTTTAGTATTTTTTTTTTAATTTTAACTTTTAAAATTGTATAACGGGTAAATCTTTGTTTTGTTCATGAATTCTTCCATTTTGTGTTGAAAAGGACAGTGAAAAATGTCTAACTGTTTACATTGTTGAACCCTGTGCTTTAATGAATATTATAAATGATATTTATGTGAATTTACCAAAATTAATGCCAGATATTTTAAATTACATTTTTCTATTCTATATCTTAAATACATTTTCCCAATATATCATGAATATTCATCAAAATTAATTGCTTTTTAAACAATTTGGTCATTGAATGCTGGGCATGGTATCAGTTTCTATAAAAAAAGTTTTAAAAATCTTATGATATTATTCAAACTATGTCTGAATCTTAAGGAGGAGCGAATTTTAAAATAACCAAATAATATGCATACACTACAAACATTGAAAATTTCAGTAAAATGACTGTAAGAATGTATTTATACTTCGTGTGGTTATGCTATTAATATACTATATGAGGAGAATATTTTTAAATAGGAATATGTATAAAAAATAAATAGATGTTTCAATTGGAAAATTTCAAAATATAAATGTATGAAAAAAATACCTTTTGTTAGGTATGTCTTTCCAACTAATATTTTCTCAAAGTTTTACGCATTATAAATCAATCACAAGGAAATTACTATGTTATCAAATAGATTATTTTATGTTAACTTTTTAAATAAAACAATTTTATAATATGACAAGAATTAAAATTCAAGCATGTCATTTTTATAACTATTTGTACAAGTATTTTATTAATTATTCTTTAATCAGTTGAATATTTATTAAAATAACTTTTTTGTGTGAATTTGATTTGATTTTAATTTATGTCGCATTGTGAAACAATACAAGAACTTCCTAGAAAAAAAGTCAGGCATTTGAGGTTTTAAAGAAAAAGTAAAAAGGTCTTTATTCTTGCACAAAATTTATTTTATGAACATAATGTTTTGATTAAATAAAGATTTAAAAAAAGAAGACCAGTTTAATTCAAACTTTTTGTGACATTTAACAAGTATTTTAAAGATATTTACTTTCTGTATTGAAAAGTTTGAAAAATTAGTACGACACAATAGTTTTTACAGAAAAAAAATACAATAATTTAGTTTACAAATTTACTTTCCATTTACTTTGATCAATTCAAAAACCCTATTTGGTATTGAATAAAACAGTGATTGGATTTCAGTTTGATTGAAATTATTTTAAATGCGGTTGTTTATTCTTAAGCTCAAAGATAGATTCATGCTGTTTTCCTTTGCCTGGTTACTTTCTACGAGATTTATATCAGTGCTTCGGCTGGCCATGATAAAACACGATTTTTTTTCTAATGTACCCAGATTTTAAAAGTATTTGTAGGAATAGATGCACCGGATATGTTTAATCATATTTACTTAATTGGGATGCATAAGGAAGAAGCTCAGATTTCAACACTTATAATAACCTTCTTGGAAGTTCTTCCTCCAGAGCCAATGCCTAACAGCATTATCAAGCTCTCTCCTCCTATTTAGCTAATAAAGTAAAATTTTCCATCATCCTTAAGATAATGCCAGTGGTATTCATTAGCCATCAGGGCCACCTAAATTAAATTTTTTCTTGTCTGAGAATATTGCAAAATTCTATTAAGTGGTCCATGATTTGTGATATTTGGCCAATCCAATCATCTGGTTCTCTATGAGTGCTTTTGGCCACTTCGGATACTGTTTTCCTTGCTTGGACTTTTTTATATTGATGTACATAGTTGGCATGGTACATGTGCTTGTATTTTGACTTTTGAAATGGCTGCACCTTTTTTTCTTAGCTCTAGGAACACTTTCCTTTCAACTCGACGATTCGATTATATTGGATGTTCTGCCTTCATTTTTTGGTGCATGATTGTGCGAGCATTGTAAAATGCCAGAAACCGTATTGCGACCAACTTTATGAAGACGGGCCTTCAATCGTACACTTTTATATATACATATATAGCCTCAGTTTTGCAGAATAAAGCTTGAAATTTTTGAAAGTCATTCAATAGTATTCTTCGAGGTGTTCTGCATGAAAAAAAAAGTTTATAATGTCAGATTTATTTCTAATTATATTACGAAAACAAATATCAGGGTTAGTCCAAATTATCTTATATTTTGTGTGTTTCAAATAAACACTATACTGTATTTTCCTAAACACCCTACATTTTTTACAACCCATAAATATTTAAATATAAATTTCATTTTTAAAAGGAAACTTATAGGTACTAATTTTTCATATTCATCACGAAAAACTACTTTAAAAAAGTAGTAATGATATTTATCTTATAAAAGAAAATTTAACAACAAATTTGCACAAATTTTACTGACCTTCCTTTTTTTACAGAGAGAGATTTAACCTCAAGCAAGTGAAAAGGACGACACCTGTGCTGTCACATCCTCTTTTAACCCTTTCGTGGGCCTTGGAAGAGAGAGATTACTTTCCAACTACATGATCTTACAAAATACACCAGTGGGAAACACATAAAACCCATTATAATATATTGGCCTAGCTATTATAATGATAGGAAAACTAATTCCCGCATTCGTTTTGTGCTACTGCACACAATCCAGTGAATATAAATCGGAAAAAAAGATGGTGCTAAAGAAGAAGTACCTTGTCCAAAAGCTGTTGGTGTATGAAACGATGTTATGGGAGGGGTTGATAACTTCGATCAAAGAAAAGTAATATACCAAATAAGAATAAGATCTGTAAATTGGTGGCATCATATCTTTCAAATTCTTATTGACCTTTACATCATAAATAGTGTCATTATGTGGCAAGTGAGCAAAAGAAACAGAAGTTTAGAGCAGCTACCGTTTAGTACAGCATTAGCTCGTCAGCCAATACATGTTTATTTCTCAACAGAAAGGAAAAGTCCTCCTGCTAGTTTCCAAGCAAATACTGTGTAGTTCCGGATGATGTGCACTTAGCTAGTGTGAGAAATCATATGCTGAAGAGGATTTACAACTATAGGTGATGTAGGAAATGTAGCAGAAAGGAGAAAAGAGAACCCACTTTATGTGTAGAATGTGATGTCCCCTTGTGCATTGCTAAGTGCTTCTCATCTTTTCATGGCAAATAATCACCAATAAATTTAATTTTCTAATCGTCAGTAATCGTCCTCCCTCGCACCCCTCAAATTTGAATATAAACATACAATTTGGCAAAATAAAATATATTTCCTTAAATGCTATTGCTTAATTTTAAATAAAATATAAAAAACTGCGAGGAATTCAAAAGAGAAATGAATGGTCTACGAAAGGGTTAACTCACAATGCCAACATACACAGGGAGATTTTGAGCCTCGACAGATTTGATGCGTATCAGTTACTGTAATCTGTGGCTTTCCATCGGCACTAGGGTTCAATCCCATGACTAAATTATGATAACTTTAGAAAAAAGATACATGACTTTTAGACAATACATTAAATCTCATTTCATTGGTTACATCCCTGATCGAATTTTTTAAATTCAGTTAATTACAAAACTATTTGTTTCACTGAAGTATTTATGCGAAGAGAAAACAGAAAATACATGAGCAATTGTTAAATGCATTAACATTTAAAGTAATCTAAAAAATACAGTCAAACGTTTGTAATACTCAATGTTAAATACATCGAGATCCATTCTTTCTCTATTCCTTATATTTGCAATTTCATTTCTTACCAATAAAATACTTAACAGAAAAGGTATTATTTAAGGTATACTTAAGGTAACCGACTACCCTAAAATTATGAATTTTGCCGAAAATTGACATTTTTTTGTAATTTATTTTTTTAGGACATCTACTAGCTTTATAAAAATACCAAGTTTATCATTTTCCGTTCAGTATAACAAAACTACAAGTGTTTTAGTAAAATCATAGGCCACATTAAGTAAGATGTCATACTTTAAAACGTGTTTTACTCGAAATGTGATTTTTTGAAAGTAATCAAACGGGCAATGCAATTGCTAAAAGAGTTTTGAAAGTAATTAAATGAATTTTTTCCGTAAGTTCTGTATAATAGTAGAATTGTTTTAACTTTCAGATTTATCAATCAATGTTTTATTACTAGATTTACAGTCCCTTATGTGAGTAGAATTGTTGTTTTGTGAGTATAATTGTGAGTATCACTGTTTTTCTAAGCAATTTCATATGATAACTGAGATAAAGTGCTCTAGTTTTTGTAAAACAGAAAATATCTCTTATCCTGATAGTCATTTCAAAAATGAACACCATAGCAACACATTAGATTGAAAAAATTGAAAATTTGTTCATAAATCTTTGGTACAGAATGGACCGCGTTTATTCTATATTTTGTCAATTTTTACCTATTTTTTCCCATTTATTAATAATAATTTTTTTCTCTTATTAATTTCAGAATATTTTTCTTAAAATGCACTACATAAGCAAATCTAAAAATTGCATAGAAATTCCCAATCTCCATTTAGTTACAGAAAAAGTTGCCGCATCCATTCGGATATCTTAAGTTTTCCGACATGCCAAACATTTGAAAATGACCGTTATGAATTAATTTCATAACGAATATAAATGAACTGTGCTTAGAAGAAACATAAGATTTATTTTTTTCAAATATACCAACAATTGATCTAAAATTATTTTTTGCTTATTTTAAAATTTTAGAATATGCAGCACTCACATAAAAAACATGACTAGTACTTGTTTTAACTTAAAAGGCAAATTTATTTTTTCCTTTCAAAGTATTTTGTTTCGCTTGGTACATTATATGTACCAAATACTGCATTATAAAATGCGTTATATTAAATGTTTTACTGCGCCTTTTTTTTAAAATAATATCTGATCTTATTTAAGATCCAGGTAGAAAAAGAACAGCTTTTTATAAAATATGTTTGCCATTTGATAGCATATAAATTAAAGAAACAAATTATATTACGCTATCACGTAAGAAATAATACGATTATATTTGTAATAGTTCCCTGTTTAAGTATTTTATTAATGGTATTATAGCTATTACACCCGGATATATATATCAAGAGGGTATCAGTAATATCAACTATCTATGTTAGGGAAGTTAACAGGATTATAAGTCGAGGTAATAAAATATGGGTTCTATGTCAACGATTGTCAGCTAATATAATCATGTTTATTAATTACAGACATGAAATTATGAATTTAACGTTTCGTATTGACAAGGAATATCCCCAAAAGATCATTCTACTAAAGCATTCTACTCCGCCATTTGCTACTAAAGCATTTTGTTGTTGTTGTTGATTTTCTGTAGGGTTCTGTACTAAATGTTTTTCAAGTAAGAGAAAAAATTTTCGTAAGAGAAGTTAAATAATTTATTCAGTTTAATAAATTAACAGGGATGTAATTGCAATAATTAAAAGTTTCCGTTTTTTGATGCACTAGGCTTAGAGAGAGACTGTATTAAGTACACACACCGTAAAAAAGCCAACCTTGGTGTGTAAAATGTGTACGCAGAATTACGTTAATAACGTACATCTTTACGAGCCAATCAACTGAAATCGTAAGAATGCCCTACTTGACTTTAAAATGTATTTTAAATAGTTCTTTCATAACGTTAGTAATTTCTTTATGCAAAAGACATAGGTTCATATTTCCCCTCCCGTTTTTTTCTTCTAACTTCATACCCTTCCTCAAACAGTCTCTTGGTTATGTAAGAATTTTAAAATATTAAAGTAAATTAAACATTTTTCATACATTTTAGTTACAAATTTTATTAACAAGTGTGATTAATCGTTTTATTGGCTGCATTTTTAATAATAAACAAAGTTGTTAGAACAAACTTTTAAATGTTTTTCACAAAGAAGTTCCTGGTATATTTCTTATATAGAATGAGTATTTTTAGGATCATATTATTTAGCCATTCCTCATTTAGTTGTTCTGATGTGAGAAGTTTCCCATTTTTTTCAGCTAGATATTTTTTGCTTATTGATTATCCGCAGAGGTAAAAAATGTAAGAGAATTTAGCTGGGTACGAAGGGTAATTAATCAAAAACAATATATATATAATATATATATATATATATATATATATATATATATAATGAATGTCTATTCTTAAAAATTTAGTGGAGAAATGCCTCTGAAATACTTGGAATATTTCAATCTCTAAAAATGTTTTCAAAATTGGAAATAATTGCTTATCATGACAAAAACTTTCTTAACAGAGGATACAAAATTAAGTACTTTTTTCGGAGGAATACTTCCTGCGGAACACCTTATATTTGTAATGCAGATGTTATATAATAAACTAGCTACAGCCCGACGTTGCACGGGTCTTTTCGGGCTCATAACGTTTTGTAAATAAAAATTTCCTTTTTCCCTCCTGATGTTAGTACTTCCTGGTTTTTATGTGATTTCTATATTTTGGCATTAAAATTCCCTGGTTCAAAATTACTTCCAAGTCTGTCACGTCGGACGGGTTTGTTTTGTCTCCGCTTAGCCCGGTGTTACACAGACATTTCCCAACAGTATAGCTTTATCTCCATAAAAAAGTTCCCTTTCAACACCAGCACTTTTGGGTGTGTTTGTGTTTGACCGGTGTGTGTCATTTCTATATTTTTTTTTTTTATGCCATAAACATTTCCGTTCCAGAAATGCCATTCACTTATTTTCCTTGTCAGGCAAGTTTCTCTTCTCTCCGCTTACCCCGGCGTTTCATGGGCATTTTCGAGTATAAAACTCTATTTTCCCCTTTTTCTTTCTCAGGGAGTATATTTTTATATTTCTATTTCCATGTATAATTAATTTTTTTTTTGTATAATAAAGAGTAAAAAATGCGATAAATTACTTACCCTTTTTCATTTATTCAGTCCTTGTTAAAATATGAAAATTCGTTATCAACAACATTTTACTATGTAGTTCTGGCTAAGCAAAATCAAAAGTCAAGAGGAATTTAAGAAAACACAAACCCCAAACATAATTTTTAAAGATAAGGAATCTGCCATTCCTGAAAAAAAAATTGTACAGCTGAATGGTCATGGTAGCAAGCTCTTGACAGGCATTGTTGTACCTGAGTCTAGTTTTCGAGTCCTGATTCTTCTTTAAACTTTTAAGACCTAAATTTCTGATTCCTTTTTTTGTGGTGGGACTGATTCCCGTTAAATTTGTTAAGGTTGAAAATCATTACGCTGGCGTATTATTAATTTATGGAAAATATGAAAATGAAGCATCGCGATTGTTCTAATTTCCACTTGAATGTTATTGAATGTTAACTTCTGCAGTATTTTTATTTAGAGAGAACTTTACTTATGTCAACCCTAATAGGAACTATATTTCAGAGAATAAAATTTCCACTAAGACAGGAATTTCAGCAAAGAAGACTAATAAAAATAAAGGTTTATTAAAAATAATACGAAATTAAAAAAAATACGAAGGTAAAAATGATCGAGACCTAAATAAGCTACTTTTGAGAAGAAAAAAATCATCTAAGATTAAAGGATTTTAGTCATGTCTTTGCCAATAAAATGATAAAGCGAATAATGGAATTTTGACGCTAAGAAAGTTCAAACCACCGAGATAATACTATCTTATTGCTCCAAAGTACTAATTTAATTATCGTCTTTTGAAAAAAAAACGAATTAATCATTTCATACAAAACAAGTTAAAAATCGTTTTTAAAATAAAACTGACTATAATTACATTTTCAATAAAAAACAGAAATCGTTCAACTGCTCTAGAAATATCTCGAGGATTATTTCTAGCTCCACATATACTTCGATTTACTTATTAGATTTTTTATAGGCTGTCCTACTGTGATTGGTATCCTTTATTTTTCCCCAAATAACAATGTATTTTACATTTTGTTTCTTATTCTTTTTTTTTTCAAAATAATTGTAACAGCAGCTAAAAAAATATAGTTGTATTTCTAATAACAATTATATTAATATATACTAGAGAACACATCCACTTCTCTGAGTTTCCACTTAAACTGTTTGGCAATAAATTGTTTTTATGTTATTTTTCGTCTAAATAGTTATATCATAATGCATTTCATGTATTGAAAAATATCACAATATATGATGGAGCTTGGTTTATAAAGGACAGGAGTTTCTAAAAAGAGGTATATTTATCAGTACTTTCGTATATTTTGCAACTAAAACACCCTATAGAGTCAATTTTCTCAATCCCCCTACTTTAGCTGATCTCTGATCTACAAAAGAAACACACTTGCGAAATTTCAAGTCTGTTGGTCTCATAAAACAAATACTGGAATTTTCAATATCAATATCACTGTAAGACAAGCTACTAAGACAACTAGGGAGATGATTTCAGAAAAACCTGCCATTTGAGAATATCTTTAAAGAAAAGAAAAACACAATTTCGAAACTTAAAGACTGTAAATCTAAATGTCTCAAAACGCATTTTCCTTTTAACTATAGCTACCCTGCAATCTTCAATTGAAGCATATTTTTAAAAAAAACCCTGTTCTTAGCGGACAGATACAGCGGACAGCTCAACAGATAGAGCATTTTTTGCCAAATTTCAAGTTTGTAATTTAAAGAAGAAATGAATTTTTACTATAAACAACATCCACTTCCAACCCCCTTTGTGAGTCTATTTTTTCTTTCTAAAAACACATTTTAAGAGGGATTACTAATCAAGGAAAGAAACACGTTTCCGAAATTTCAAATTCTATAGAGAAATATTATTTAAAAAGGGATTTGTGTGTAACACACACGTTAACCCATTTCGGAACTGATTTTTTCCAAAAACCCTCTTTTAAAATATCAATACTCAACAAAAAGTAATATGTTTGCAAAATTTCTAAATTCTTCTGGCCCACAGTGCAAAAGCTATCATTTTTAACTATTTGCATATTCAGTTCCTGTGGAAGTCTATTTCCGTAAAACCTATTCTTATCGAATGTGTACTATAAAAAACAAACATACTCAATAAGTGAGTAAGTGAATATTAACGACCCGCTGTTCAGCTACACGAGGGCTTTTGGGGACGGTCCGCGTAATTTTGAACCATGGTCAAGTGACGTGGACGACAGCTGAGCTGGACAGTTCAAGGTTGTTTGCAAAATGTTCATTATGACTGAGTTCTATTGATTTATTATTATTATTATTTTTTGCTGATAGAATAATAAGCATATTTTAAGTGTTTGAAGGTATTATGGTATATTTTGGATATAAATGAATGATCATTAAGAATTTTCACAATCAATTAAGTATTTACAATTGTCATTATTTAAAGTGTATATATATTAGGTACTTTGAGAATTTCATATTCCTAATTAAGATTCACAGTGTGGTACATTTAGCCTTTAAATGTTTTTCATGTAATAAGTATGTACCTTTAGCATAGCATAACATGTAGTGACAGTTTTTTCAATGTGCTATTGTGTCTCATAATTAACTTTATATTTTGATACACAGCTGAGTTTGTGGAAATTTATTTAGATTTTCACGGGATCTTTTTATATGTTACGAAATGTTTCTCTTATTTATGTTTTTTTTCCCTACAGGGAAGGCAGTTGTTAATGAAGTAGCTAATATGTAATAATTGCTTATTGGGATAACTAACTTAATTTACAACTTCCAGTATACATAAAAAACCTGAATTTAGTTTTATTTAAGAGATATATATGTGGCTTTCCTCTCAAAGAGAAAAAAGATAGACCTCTATAATTTAGGAATTGAGCTACGAGTTGATGTAACTTCAGATGATAAAATCATAGATTTGAGTGAGAAAATCACTTCATGTTCATTCTTTAAGGATAATGAGCAGTTTGTGAAAGAAATGCTGGATAACATTGTTGATGAACGTAAATCACTTGAAGATGAAGCCATAAAGAAAATAGAACGGGAAGACAGGTGTCTAGCTGAGCAGAGAGCATTTGAGCTTGAAAAGCTTCAATTACAAGCAAAAAATATCCTCTACCGTCCGTAGGTAATTGCCCTCAAATGAATTCTAGCCCCATGAGGCTCGACCTGAAAACAGTATTACCCACATTTATTCTTGATAAAGATGACATGTCATTGTTCTTAAAAGTGTTTGAAAGACAAATTCAGTTTTTAAATGTACGAGCGGATTTTTGGGTATCACACTTAATTGGAGTCCTTCTGAGTGATATTGACAGATTAATTGCAAGAGAACCAGAAGAGATGTTTAAAAATTATGCCCACATTCGCAATATTTTATTACAAAGGTTCAAACTGACAGCTGACCGTTTCAGAGTTCTCTTCAGTAGACATCAGAAACAGGATCATTCTACGTGAAAATATTTCTTTTGTGAGCTCAGAACCTTTTTTGAAGGTTGGCTAAAGGAATTAGAAGTCAACTGTTTTGACTCGTTGAAAAATCTCATCATTGCAGAAAAACTTTTTTTAAAAATGTCCACCGAGTATAAGAATCATTTCCTTGACAGTTGGGAAAAACTTAATGAGTTAGTCCTGTTAGCTGAAAAGCTGGACTCGTATGAAAATGTTAAACTTTCTTCTCAAAAACTAACAAAACTCCCCAAACCAACAGAGCTAAATAAATCTTGGTTTCCTAGAAACACAGGCAATCCGAAGTTTAGAAAGCCTAATTTATTCAAAGTTTAAAAGATTGTTTCCGGTAACCACAACAGTACTTCTGTTAACTCTAGCTACACGCCAGCACGAAATATTAACACTGATTGTCACCCACCTATTTCTTGTTATGGTTGTGGCAACCCTGGATTTATTAAATCAAAATGTCCGAAATGCTAACAAAAAAAAGAGAGAGACTGCCTCTGTCAATTTCATACAGATGTGCACCTGTCTTACCACTCCAGTAGCTCTACTTGACATTCAAATTTATGAAGCTACAGGCACAGTTTGTGTTGATACAGGAGCCAGCCAGTCAGTTGGGGGAGAATTAAGGCTTAACTTTTTAAAGAATCATGGACAAAAATTCACAGAGTTTCACCTAGCTATGCGTTTAGCTGATGGTCAGCAATCCACATCCCTTGTTCAAAAAGCTAAAGTGCCAATCACCATAGGTGGATGAAATTACCAAACCGATTTAATTTTTTTGCCAAATGCAAAGGGTAACCCCACCCTTCTAGGTGTTGACTTTTTAAGGACATTAGGAATCGTAATGGGCATGCGTAATAATTTTTGGTATTTTGGTAACAAACCAAGCTTCAGGATATCTTTCTCAAAAGATGTTCCTTTGCAGGTAGACGACAGCATTTTCGAAATAAATAGTAGCTCCTGTCCCACAAACTCAATTCTCAGTGATGTTCCATTACAAAGCAACTCTGTTGATGAAACTGAGATTGATTATCTCCATTTGCGAGAAGAAGAAGGACAGGCCCTGAATGTAGAAGAAATAAATTATTTGATGATCCTACTTAATGAAAGTAAAGATGTTTTCAACCCAGGGGGAGAACCAACTCCATTCGTGAAACACTTTGTAAACACAGGTGACCACCCAACATTTTCAACCGCACCTTATAGACTATCTCCAAACAGGAAAGAACTCTCAAGGGAAGAAATTGATAACCTTTTGGCTAACAATATTATAGAAGAATGCGAGTCCCCTTACGCAGCTCCAGTGGTTTTAGTGCCCAAGTCCAATGGATCTGTTAGGTTGTACATAGATTATCGTAAATTAAATGCGATTACTATACCTGACAAATATCCCCTGCCCCTTATGGATGTTCTTTTACATGATGCAAAATCTTCTGCTTTTATGTCTACCTTTGACTTAAAATCCGTTTATCATCAAGTAGAGGTCAATCCAGCGGACCAGGCCAAGACTGCATTCGTTTGCTCTTTTGGTACATTTAGGTACAAGAGAATGCCGTTTGGACTTCGCAATGCCCCAGCGACCTTTCAGCGTCTTATGGACCAATTTCTTAATGGATTGCCAAATGTAAATATTCTGATGTATTTAGACGATATCGTTGTGTTGTCTGAAATGTTTGAACAACACATTAAGGACTTAAGAAGGGTCTTCGACAGACTTAAAAAATTTAAATTATGTGCTAACAGAGAAAAATGTAAGTTTGTTTGCTCTCGTGTAAAATACTTTGGATTATGGATAACTCCTAAGAGAATAGAGGTGAACCAAGATAAAACTGCAGCGATACAAAGCATTCCTTCTCCGAGAAATCTAAAGCAGCTATAGTCATTTTTACAGACCTGTTCATGGTATAGAAAATTCATCCCGAATTTTTCAGATATTGCTAGACTCCTTAGCAACTTGACAAAAAAAAGTACTGCTTGGAAATGGAGTGAAATTGAGCAACAAGCTATCCAGACCCTCAAGAAATGTTTAATAACCCCGCCAAGAGTGGCAAGACATTCACTTAAAGTTTACCAGCACAATATGATAATCCTTCAGATTTTATATATTTTTGTTTTCTATTGTATTAGAGATTTTTCGCTTCTTAATTCTTTTGTCTTTTGCAGTTTGAAAAGTTTTAATTCTACTTTGCTTTAATCGGCGGTCATCTCTCGTTTCACTAATTTGCATCGAGGGTATGGAAGTGTTTTGATGCACGTTTCTCAAGGTAAATAGGGATCCAAAATTAAACTCACTTACTGCTGTTACAACAGATATTTCTAATCTTTTCTTTGATTGGAAACTTTCTTTTTGGAAGTGACTCCAGATAACACTGTGCAAACATTCATTTGCATTTTGACTTTTACCTGAAGTACACCGGGACAATATCTCGTTGCTTGCTAATCTCTGGTACACAGGAAGAATCTTCGCAACAACCTCCTCAGTTAATTTTGTCTTCATAACAGAATGACTTTGAGGGGATTCTCCATTCGCCAAAGCTCTTTTATAAAAACACCAAGAAAGTTTGCCATCAGGACATTTGTTGTGTTTCGGTTTGGTGTCTGTGGAGGAACAATGATAAAGTGTGGCATATATTGCACTTTTCATTTTTTCTACGTCATCGTAATTATCTTTAATGGCTTTTCTGTAAAAATTAGTTAACTTAACTATTGTGGTTTCTTTTAAACTACCAACCTTTTTGCCTCCAATACAAACACCTTTGCTTCGCCACTCTTTCACCTTGCTGCGTAAACCAGTTCCTAAGCGTTTTGAAATATGGTTGATACATTCTTCTTTTTTAATTTGTTTATCTATTCCGTAAATGTTCAGCGATATCAGACGTTGGAATGTTTTTGAATCTCCGTCTGATAGTATGCAAGTGTAGCACATATTGCACTCCTTGATGGATCTTTGCCACAAAATTGCAGCAGCTTCCATTTCCATACTAGACGAGGAACCTGTATGATTTATCTGACATTCAGATTTGTGACCTTCATACCAAATTGCAAAATCTGGACTATCCCTCGAAAGGTCTCTCACTGCAGCAGTACATTCCGTACAATACTTTGACAGTATTTCATAATCTATTACTAAGCCTGTCAATAAATCAATTACAACTCCTATCCCGTACAGTGATTTATATCTCCGCTTTTGCGAAGATCCATCAAATGACACAGTTATGTCTAAAACACCAGTTTCCTTACCTTCATTGTTCAATTCAAGATGTTGCTTCCTAACTATATTCCTCGCAACTTCGAGGATCTGATGTTTCACCTCTCTATTTTCTTCAGACAAAATTTTAATGTGCTTCGAAAAAGATTTTTTGTCCATTGTATTCATACCAGTCACTAATGAAAATAGTTCCAATCCTGCGTGACCTTTCCCAAGTCTTAAAAAAGAGGAAACCATTTTTTTGATCATGTCAAAAAAAATTTTGTCTTTTACACGTGCACTTGAAAATGAGAAATTCAATACTGCCTCACAACTAGAGCAAACCAATTCTAGTTTTGATGCCATACCCAGCTGCGTTGTTTTTATAATATTTAAATTATTCATATCACATTCAGGGCACTTTACAGTTGACACAGTAAATTCTTCCATGCATTTGTATCAACTAATACATAAGTTGGATCATTTTGTTCACTTATCACATGTTCTGCAGAAGTGCTTAGAAGAGACAGCTTTCTTTCTGTTGCTGCATTCAGTTCACTAGAATTTAATGGGTAAGTGTTTACTTCATTATTTTCATAATTAGAGGACACATTACCACTTGCATCAGGGTCATTTTCATGTAAACTTTGATGCTCCAGTTCTATTTCTCCAGAGGCCCATCTTTTCTTTGCTTTTAGCAAAGCCTGCATTTTACGTTTTGATGGCCTTCCTTTTGGAACATGATATCGAGAACTAATTCTGTGCATTGTACAAATACTGTTGGAATGATTAATTTATCAAGAAAATTATTATTGAGTATTCAAGTGAAAGAAAGGAAAACTTTGAAAAAAAATAGACCTACAATTACGTCTGAAACGACTAAGTATGCTGTGTAATAACAGATGTGAAACAAGCGGGCTAATACGATGTAAACAAACAAAGCGGAAGTAGAAGTTGAAGTTCCTATCAGAATCCTTCTTCATAAAATATGCGATGAAAAAAATAATAATTGAGGCTAAGCATATGCTAGAAACTAAATATGAATAGTTCTTGTTTACGTTCAAATGACAGGGCCACGCCCATTTAAATAGTCGATGGCGCCATGTTTAATTCTTAGATTACTCATAATTCAGTAATTATTAGTCAAAATGAAAAAATTCTTCGACAGAATCATTCTCTGAAATAAATAGAATATTATTAGTATAAAAAATAAAAATCGCAATTTTGACGAAATTTTGAGATTTTGAAGGTCCACCATCCCCTTAATGATCTAGTATGGGTACAACTACACTCATTAAGCAAAGCGAGTCAAAACAGGAGTGCCAAAGTGATGCCCAGGAGAGACGGGCCATACATTGTGCTATCCCAGAGACCCCCCCACCACATTTGTAGAAGCTAATTGTGACAAACCTGACGAACCTTTAGATGTCTATCATGCATCAGCTTTAACACCTTTTCTGAATGTCATACAGACCCAGTCTCCTGTAGTACCTCTCAGGAGAAGAGGAAGGCCTCGCAAACAACCATTGACTCCTAGAGGAACTGCTGGAGAGAATGCCATATTGTCTGATAGTACACCACCTCGCCGAGACGGTCTTCGGCGGTGTAGGGGGAGAGAATGTAACAGTTACATTTAAACTCTGCCTTCCCTTGACAAATAACGACAGCCAGGTGGCGCTACTTGTTCTTGAGGGAAAAGAGAACGTTTTTCCTGAGTTTTGTTTCGCCGGACGGCCCCGAGCAATGGGTACACGTGGAGTCAGGGAAAGCCTTTCCCTCCTTTTATGTCTCATTCCTATACTATGTATTTTGTGTGTGTGTTTCTCCTTGTGTTGTGGAACTTCATGAACATTAAAATATCTTGTTCCTGTAACCATCAAAGCCTGCATTACTTAATCTTTCACAACATGGGAGCATTACAATGTGATATTTTTTTCGAATATGACCATGTGAATTCATTGCCTACTGTGGTATTGCCTTAGTCAAAGCATTCTCAAACCTGTTTTCAAAATCTGAATTAAAGACATGTAAACGTTGAACGTAGGTTAAAACGTTCGGACAGATTTTCTGTGACAAATTTGGAAAATTCGGAACCTCCAGTATTATACTTCTTTAGCATAACTTAGGAAAGAAAAACTTAAATGGTCCTTGCTTAAAATGTATGCTGTCAACTTGTAAATTCAAATTAATCTTATTAAATTTATTAAATAAATCTGTTAAAAATGTAAAATTTGGTCTCCACTTGATTATGACTTTTTTTAAAAAATTAAAGTTATGGTCTATTTCAATGAGAGCCACTATCATAGACCCCCACTTACACCTCATAGACCCCCAAATTAATTTTTGGCTGACATAGGTCGTCATAGACCCCTGAGGGTCTATATAGACTACTTTGGGAATCACTGAGTTCAATAAACAACTAAGATACATTGCTTACTCAAAAGGTTTTACTACAAACTGTTTCCAAAAATGTTATATCCCTTATCTTAATAAAGCGCATCGCACTTCTAGCAATTCAGTTTTTTTTTCATTTGGATATCTGTACAATGTATAAAATGGGAAACTTAGAATCATTATGATTATATCTAGAATGCCTTGTTGAATGCTAATTAATTGTACTAAAAATTATTAATGAAACAAAATTGGACCACTTTGTGAAGATTTAAATACATAGCAAAAATAGGAAAAGCTGAATTCTAAATACAGTAACAGATACAATTTAAGCCTTTGATTTCCCATGTTGTATACTAAATTCCTTAAAATAATCACTAATTAAACGTAAAACCATATTTAAAAGAATTTTTAAAATGTTGCTCGTTTAATTTTAATTAGGAGTTCTTATTTTCAGTGTTTACATGATTTACTCGTCATGTCAATGGTAATTAATTAATACTTCATTAAATACTTTAATTAGTACTTCATTAGATATTTTATAAAATTCTAGAGCTCATGAAACGGTGCATTGTTTAGTCATGTTACTATTCACTCCCAAATATGTCTTTGAAAGAAATTATTAGATGGATTTAAAATAAAGGAACGTCTTATTTTGGATCTATGTATTCCTAAGAATGAAATGATTTTCTACAAGCTGGATTTTGATATTTATAGATATATACTCTGCATTCGTTTTAGGCATTTTGTCACAATTTTATTCCTTGCGATAAATATTTTTATGTATTTGTATTTTCCAAACTTGCAACGCCATGCCATAATTATCAAATATATTGGCTTATAAACTTGTCTTTGTTTTTTAAGTCTGGTTTCCCTTTGTCTTGAAACTAAAATTCTTATGATTACAAGACTTATCACGAAAAATATTGATAAGCTGGATAATCTTATAGTTGAATGAAAATTTATCGATTGTTACCATAACAACAAAAAATATTCTTTTTTTCCCCTTAGGACGCCTTTTTCTGTTGTTACTAACTGAAAATTCAGCTTTTGTGTTTTATAGACCTTTCTCGCCATCTCACATCTTTCCTTAAAGCATTATCTCAGGCCATTCATGTATGTATACATTTTATGTTGCAACAAATCTTTCAAAAGTCCTAATGCCCAATACTGAAAGGATTATGTCGAAGTTTTCTTGAGTATTGTTGAATTAATTTCATATGCAAAATTAACAAAAGTGATCATTAATAAATTTTATTGAGAAAGTATAAAATGAATTATGACACTAACACAGAATGCTACCCATTCACAGAAGCAAAATAGATGCGCAAACGATTCATGGAAGGAACTACACAGCGTATTGGTCAATTTGGTAAATAATTTAAATGAATTAATCTCGCCAATACTGACCCTTACAACGCAGTTTCTTTAAGATATCCAAATACCCTAAAATTGTGAATTTTGCCAAAAATTGAAAATTTTTTAAGAATTTATTTTATAGGACATCTTATTAGCTTTATCAAAACACCAAGTTTATTATTTGCGTTTTACTCGAAATGTGATTTTTTTAAATGCTCAAACGAAGAAAGTCATTGCTCATAAAGTTTTAAAAGTAAAACACTTGAATTTTTTCTGTATGTTTCTACAATAGTAAAAGTGTTTTAATCTTCAGAATTTTCTACCACTGTTTTACTACAAAAGTTAAAGTCCCTTTTGTGAATATATTCACTTTTTTCTTAAGCAGTTTCATATAACAATTAAGATAAAGTGCTCTAGTTTTTGTAAAACATAAAATATTTTTTATCCTGAAGGTCACTTCAAAATAGAATAACATAGCAACACATGATAATTGAAAAATTGAAAATTTGTTCATAAACTTCTGGTACAGAATGGGCAGACAGAATTTTGGTACAGAATTTGTTATTTTTTGTCAATTTTTACCCATTTTTTCCCATTTTTGTAATAATAATTTCTTTTTCTCTTCTTAATTTTAGCATATTTTCATAAAATGTACTAAACAAATCTAAGAACAACCAAATAATCCCCATATTTTCATTTAAAAAAAAAAGTTAACCAGTCGTTTAAAAACCAGTCGGATAGCTTAAAGAAAAAGAAAATTGCAGTTGTTTAATATCTCTGTGATCTTAACGTGTCCATAAAACTACAAAATTTTCCTTAAAACTTAGGAAAATTTTCCAGTTATTGCCCACATCTTAAATGTTACATATAAAACTAAATTTTTTATGTTATACTTTTTCTCACATAGCAGTTTCCGTCATTATATTTTTGCATGGTAGAGTACAAAAATATATGACGAAAATTACTAAAAAAAAGTGAAACATAACTAGTTGATTATTTAGTTACATGGAGTTACATAATACATATTATCTAATTTGAATAATAATAATAATTATTATTATTTTTAATCAAATGTGCCTAAAATTTAACTTTTTCGAGCTATGATCAGTTCAGAACTGGATAATGTTCATATGTGTGTTAGCGTCATTGTAGAGTAGCTCAAATTCTGTTCGAAATAAGATGATTTCTTTCGCCATAAGGGATTCTTAAAAAGGATATATATATATATATATATATATATATATTCCGGTTATTTCTTTAATTGACTTGAATATATTTTATATGCTTTTCAGCTATCGACTTTTATGTCGATTACTTTGATTGAAATTTTTAATAAACAATTAATAGCAAATCACAGTTTAACACACGATGGGTTACGTAAATTTATGCTATGTTCAGATTATGAACTTGGTACATTCATACATATATCACTTGATTACCTTCTATACATTGCTACATATTCAATCAATATGTTGATAATCCTCTGATATCTGAATATATCACATAAGGCCTAAAATAGTATTGACTCCAAGGAAATTTAAGACTAGATGATGAATTGAAGTAAGTAATTCGTCCTGAAAATACCATGCTGTGACAAAAGTATTTTATTTCTTATTAAGAAAAAAGACATTTGTACTATTGGCGAAATCTTTTTTGACTTTTACGCATTGGCAAATCAACAGAGTTCTGTTCAGCAATATGGTAGTAGTTGAATGGACGTCCTACTTCAAGAGTTCTGTCCCGATATGTACCTTTAACGCGTGAACGCAACACTATATGTAGTGAGTTAAAATATTTAGGTGAAAGAGCCTAATCAGACTTTTAATATTAGATGCTGCAATTTTAAAATCAAAGGGAGCTGTGATTTCTATGTTATGGTTTTGTTGTCCTATTCTATTCAACTAGCAACAGCCCTCAACAGATCTCGCAATGAACCCTAATGTTCCCTATTACTTCGAACCATTGCTTGATATTTACGAATATAACTTTTCAATTACTTATGAAACATGACTAAGATTAATTGAATCAGTCCAATTAAGAGTTTATCCATAAACATCCATTAAGTTTGAATTTTTTTCCCTAAAAGTGAAGTTATACATCATGTATTTTGTTTAAAAATAGAAATTCTAATTTAGCACAAATACTGACAAGTATTTTTAAATTTATATATTTAGGATTATTTTAGCAACTTCTAAAATTCAAAATCCCGAAATGAGAAATGTTTCTTTACGGTTTTATTTACCCACCCTCAATAATCAGAATTAATTTTTTTCTACAAAATGACAATAAAGAATATCAAAAGATATATGAAAATGTATTTTGACCTTGAACTTTTGAAAATTCATCAATTTAAACAGAATTGACGTGCATAGAATTTTCATAGAATTTAGAGTTTGGTTTTTAAAAAAAGATTCTCTTTAAGTTTGCAACTATTTATTCCATTTTTGGTTTTACAAATATTTAGAAGATTTTCGAGGAACGTTCCGAAAATAATTTTTGTCACTTTTTTCACATGCAAAAATTATTGCCACAAAAATACACCATGGACTCCTCTCACTTTTTTTCAACGTAATCACCAACAGGAACGAGGCATTTAAATCCGAAAGGGATTAGTTTGAAGAAATAACTCTGGTAAAACCAACTGTTCTGTAAGCAAGGATTTGTCACATGACATGCTCAATCTCAGCAATGTTTTATAATACTTTTTTCTTCACTGTTAATTTGGGATACCACCACTTCTTTCATTGCATCTTGGTTTTTGATTAAAGGGTATCCCCCAAGTCTCATCGCCTGTGATGATTCTGCACGAGTGTTCGTTTTTAGAATTTGCCTACCTCATCAGCTGCTTGAGGTTGATTTCCAGCCTTGCACTTTGTGATCTAGGATCATCTTCTCAGTGCCCAACAGCATCATTTAATCCTACACATCATGATTTTCTATGACCCTATTTTGCACTCTAGCAGTGTTGATTAAATTCGTGGACCTGGAGGAGTGCACCCACTTCAACTTTCATTCTACGTATTGTGTCTTCTGTCACTGAATATACGTTGACGATTAACCATTTGACAAGACATGACTTTTCCATACACGGTCTCTAGACTTTCATAAATGAAGGACACATAAGTTCCTTGTTTTCACCCTGACAATATATCAGTACACCAGATGTTCCCAAACTGTCTCATATATTCCATGCCATGTTTATCGGTTTTTGGTAGACCCCTGCTTAACTAATTTTAAATTTTTGCTAATTTATCAACTTAAATATCTTTTTAACTGATGGGACTACAAGTGACTTTAAAATAATTAAATTTCCAAATGCAATGAAATATAGAGTTTATAAAATTTAAGAAGCTCATAATAGTTAAATGAAAATTTTATTAATGCATAAATAACCTTTACATAAAATAATTGAGCTAAAAACAAATGATTTTAAGGTATCTGACCACTCTAATATTATAACTATTGCCAAAAATTGACAATTTTTATGATTTTATTTTATAGGCCATCTTATCAGCGTTATAAAAATACCAAGTTTATTATTTTCCGTTCACTAGAATAAAAACTATAAGTGTTTTAGTAAAATAAATTATTGTTTTAAAAAACTAAAAAACACCCTTTTATTGTTAATCAAACTAAGTTATAACTTAAACTTTTTGTAGCCAAATTTGGAAATGAGATCTGAAATTAGTCGCCAGATGCGGGAAGGGATCTGAAAATTGGAAATCGTTAATACTTATCAAAACAGTGGGGAGGAGGGAATTAAATTATTGTATTGTCATCGGTCTTGGACAAGTGAGCAAAATTTCTAATTAATATGGCATTTTAAAGTGGGTAAAAATTGAGTTCAAAGATTTCGTTACATACAAGTAAAGCTTATAAAAGGGTGTTAATAAGATGTCATTGTTGTTGTTGCTACTCCCACCTGTCTGACGTAGTCAGATCGAGGCCCACGAAATTCATCATGGCATCGGGCTAGATTGTACGCCTGTCGTTAGCCGTAGCTTTGAGCACCATACAGGTGACAGTACGATTTGGCTCGGTTCCACACCAATTTTGAGGGAGAACACCCTGAGAGTAGTGAGGGGCCTCCACCTCTCTTCCCTTTCCACCAACCTCGTGAGAGGACATGCGGCTCGACGGCTATTTAGAGTACCCCCTGCCGCGAAGTGGGGCACCATACATTTACAAACATCCATGCCTTATCCGGTATTCGAACCCAGGCCCAACGGCACAGCAGTCAGCGTCGCTAACCACTATACCGGATGGGTGACATGATGTCATTACTTTAAACAATATGTTATACTTTAAAACGCGTTTTACTCGAAATGTTTTTTTTTAAATACTCAAATGGGGTCAGCGATTGCTAAAAAGTTTTGAAAATAATTAGGTTAAATTTTTTGTGTATGTTCTGTATAATAGAAGAAGTGTTTTAAGCTTCAGATTTATCAATCACTGATTTATTTAAAAATTTACAGCTCCTTATGTGAATTTAATCACTGTTTTTTTAAGCAATTTCATATAATATCAAAGACGAAGTGCTCTAGTTTTTGTAAAAATTAAAACATATTTTATCCTGAAAGTCATTTCAAAAATGAATAACATCAGAAATGAAAAATTGAAAAACTGTTTATAAACTTTTGGTACAGAATGGGCATCGTTTATGTTATTTTTTGTCAATTTTTATCCATTTTTTCCAGTTTTAGTAAAAATAATTTATCTTTCTCTTCTTAATTTTAGCATATATTTCTTAAAATGTACTAAATAAATCTAAAGCCAACAAAAAAAAAATCCTATATCTCGATTTCCTTAAAAAAAAGCTGTCGCATGTAGTCGGATACCTTAATGACAGGAATGAATCTGGTGCTTCAATAACAAATTTTCAGCATTTAATATTAGTCTAGTCTAGTTTAAAACTAAGTCTCCTTTGTAATAATTGTTAAGTTTTTTTGTTTGTTTTTGACCATATGAGTTCATTGTCTATTGTGGTATAACAATAGTCAAAGTATTCTCAAACCTAGTTTCAAAATCTGAATGAAAGCCGATAAAATATTGCAGTAAGTCAAAAATACCTGAAAGAGTGAGAAAATTTGCGAAGTTCAATATTACACTTTTTAAACTTAATTTTGGAAAGAAACGCTGAAATGGTCGTTGTTTAATTTAAATTTATGCTGTCGCCTTGTAACTGCAAATTACACCTCATCCACAAACGCATACACAAATTTAGTAAATCAATCTGTTAAATAGATAAAATCTGGTTTACATTTGTTTAAATTTCCTTTTATAGTTATAATCATGATTTGGTTTAATGAGATCCACTATCTTAGACCTCCATTTACACCTCATGGACCCACAAATTATTTTTCCCTGACGTAGACTCCTAGAAAGTGGTCAGACCCCTGGGGGTATATGTTGTTATATATAGACCTCTTTGGGAATTACTGCAGTATACCAACATTTCTCAAACTGTGTGCACCCTTGAGGGGTATGATAAATCTTCAGAGGGAGGCGGAAAACACATCGAAAAGTTGAAAACAAAAAAATACTTTAAAAAAGTATTGATTTATGTTGAGAAGCATAACTCGAAATACATTATGACCTAATAAAAATAAAATACACATTTGCAGTGATATAACACACTGAAAAATGCATCAGTACTGTAGAAAGTATTGCCAAATGAAACTTGTGTTCTTAACTTCGTATTTGATAATTAATAATTATCAGTGACCCCACATGGACATGTCATAAAAATATATACATAACTTAATACTTATCATCATAATTCATACGGTTTATAATTAAAGTGATATTGCTGCTTTAGGGTCAAAGTATGTTAATTTGAATTCAATACATTATTATTGTATGCAGGAGTTCCGGTGAAAATTATGATTAAAAAGTGGGTCGTAAGTACTGAAAGTTTGAGATGCACTGCAGTACATACATTGAATAGTTATCTCATCAGTTTGTTATCATAATATACACTCGTGTGCCTTTGCTGACCAAGCGTCATCACTAACTGCGTCTGCGCTGAGCCTGAAAACATCGTGACTGGTCCATGGATCAGTGGCAGAGAGTTGCTTGATCAGATTAATCACGGTTTGTTATTCTCCACACCGATGGCCGTGTCAGGATACATCGTCTTCAAGGCAAACAGTTGCTCCCTCCATGTACAGTAGGTCATACACAGGCCGGTGGTGGTGGTATTATTCTTTGGGGGACGTTATCTTGGGCGTTTCTGGGACCCGTGGTTGTGGTAGAACAGACCATGAATGCTACATCACTGTGGACCAGTTGTACCCTTACATGGCCTCTGTTTTTCCAGCAGGAAATGGAATGTTCCAACAGGACAACGCCCCGTGTCACAAAGCTAAAATTATGTTGGAGTGGATCCAGGAACATGATGCTGAATTCCAGTTAATGTCCTGGCCACCTAACTCACCTGATCTCAATCCGATAGAACACATTTGGGATTTCATGTGACGACAGCTCAGAGTTCAAAGACCACCAGTTCGCAATATCTTGGATTTGCCTGACCGTTGCTTAAACATCTGGTACAATCTGTCTCCGGCCATCTACCAAGGACTTGTGGCATCCATGCCAAGGCGGGTTGAAGCTGTGTGGCGCATCAAAGGTGGGCCAACAAGTAATTGACAGGTGGTCATAATGTTTTGTCTCTTGATTGTATACTCGTATAACCTCAGTAAAGCTGGTTTACTGCTTCTCTCTTTTCGTTGATTCTCTGATCGAACACCATTCCTCCTTTGGTGACGCTCCTTCGGTTGTTTGCCCAACAACGGATGTGGTTTCTAATGGCTATGTTTTTCTTATTTTACCTGTCGTGTCATCACCTTCAAAATAAATGACTTATTTCACTTTCGGAACGTCCCTCGTACTTCCTCTGTAAAAAAGAAAGATAATTAGGTTCTCTTATCTCCTTCACTGCTTAACATTTTATGATAATATACTATAACAGCTCTAACTTATCTAGTTAAAAAGATGTAGTATATAGAAAAATTAAAGATACATTTTAATAATCAATACTGACATGCTTTAAATGAGCTGATTTTTATTTAACTATTTCAATCTAACTATATTTGATTTATTTTCGGTAAATGGAGTAATTAATTCTGTACTTTGTGCTTAAAATGTAACAAGTAACATTAAAGTAATTAAAATGGTTCCATCAACTCTTAACGGAAATTAGTACATACTTTCGTTTAACTCCAATTACCACATTAAATATATTATTACACTAAATATATTTAGTATTCAGTAACTAATAATATATACCTACTTTGCATATGCATATTTACTTTAGTTCTTTATAAGAAAAAAAAACTAATGAATATTAATGACTTAATGATTAAATTACAATATATTTTATAAGGAAATTGAAAGCAAATTTATTCCTGTTTAGCAATTTGTATAGCAAATACTTTTTAAAAGTATTTGAATATTTAACGGACCTCTAAATCATAATTTTACATGCGTTAATCAATTTAAAAACTTAAATACTAAATAGGAGTATTGCACGTCGATTCCATATTACATTTATCAAAAGTAATTCTAATGATTAAAATTATTACACTTTAAATATTTTTCGAATATAAGTTTTCGAAAGATCTATGCTTTTAATTAAAATTAAACTCATAAATATATGATTTAAGACAAAATTTAGTTCTGAAAATTTGAAATCAAGAGAAATATTATGTCTGACAAATGCAGTGTATCGATAAGATGGTGTTCATTTTTTTATTCCACTCATGGCAGCAAAAAAAAAAAAATATCATACACATCCCCATTTATTTAATTTAAGATCAGGAGTTAATTTTGAGCAAAGAGAGCGCCCAGAGTATTTTTTGTTCGAATTATCGTATATAAATATCATATTAAATATTTGCTGTCATTATTTTTTGTTTCAATAGATCTGCAAAATTCAAAAATGCTATTGTGTCAGTTCATAGATTTTGAGAAAGAAATAATATTTTTAAATAGACAAGTATTTTTTAATTCTTTAAATTTGTATATTATGCGAAAAGAAAAAAAATAACACATTTTGCTATATATATATATATATATGTACATTCATTTGTATATATAGGTAGATTCTAAGAAAATAAATAAATACAGGATGCGGCCGAATTCGATGGACAAATTCTGTGGGTTAATAGCAATTATCACGGGGACCACAAATTTCACTATGACATGAGATAGCCAACCACATTTAGACTAAGTAAAGCTCAAAAACTGTTATGAAAAGTATGATGCATAGTAAAATGAAAAAGGGAAATAAGGAATACATTTCTTATAAAGCATATTTACAAAATTAAAAGTGCATCACAGCTCGACGTTATAAATACAAGTGATTGTCACAGGAATTGTTCGCAGTTGCAGCTGCGTAAGCTATAATACAGCAAACACCAACGGATGGAAGATTATCGGGTTTACTAAAACAAATCCGGTATCCAGACGATTTCATCTGAAGTGTCGAGAATCCGTGCCATAAGATATTCTTCTATAACCACCACCACTTTGTACATAAGCGAATTTCGGTGTGTGATCCCGGAAGAATAAAACAAGGAATTGAAGTCCGGAGAGTGTGAGAGTCAAGCAACTTTACAGCGTCCAATGTATCTCAAATGATATAATTAGCTCCTTAATCGAAAAATGCGCTGATGCACCATGGTGCATGAACCAAAGGCCCCAGTGCCGAGTGGACGGTATTCCTTGCAACAACTCCGAGAGGACGTGCTGCAGAAAACAAGTTATTTTGCGTTAGTGAAATTTTTTGGAAATATATGTATATCCCCCTCATTCATTTGGCCTCTTTTCTCGCCTGACCAATTGTCCTTCCTACTACTTATTATTACAATTTTCCCAGACTAAACGTGATTTGCGACTCCATGTTCTAAGACAGGGGTGACCAACCCGCTACATGCGTGCCACAATTTGGCAGAGTGGGGTTGTAACAGTGGCAAGCGAAGACTTATTGCATGATTAAAATATTTAAAATGATAACACAAAATATTTTTTTAAAATTTTATTACAATTGTCTCAGAAAAAGAAGGAACTCTCAAAATTTATTTTAATCAAGCTTAATTTATTGAATTACAATAGAAAATTATTATGTAATTAACAATTTTCAAGGGTAATTACCTTGACTTTCCGAAGAAAGCGCACTCGTGAGAGTTTGAAATTTGAGAGAGAGTGTTTATATAAAATATCTGGAAGTAAACAATGAACTTACCATTGCTACTTAAGAATGCTACTTAATGATTGCTACTTAAGAATGAAGATAGTCTTTGGGAATTAGCTTTCATTACTGATACTATGAGACATTTAAATAATTCAAATTTAAGATTACAGGGAAAAGATTGAATTTTTCTTCCCTAGTTGGCCATATATCCTCTTTTATGAACAGGCTTTTGCCTTTATAAAAAAATCCGTATAAATGAAGGGATTATTCGTTCATCCAGTTAAGAAGCATTTCATTCCATAACTCAATTGTAACCTGATAATTTCAACTAGCATAATCAGAATTATGTACGAAACATTTTAAAAGGAAGAAGACATCCGCTGATGGCCAAAAACTTTACAATACTTGTCCTCACTGTCCTAACAATTAATTTTCTCCTATTTATAATCTTAATGTTTCTTCCACTTCGGTTAAACTCCACAACATTGATCTAAATCCTATTGAGCATCAATGGATTTATTTGTCAAAGGTCTTCGGCAATGCAAGGGCTGTTTTAGACGCCTTCAGTGCCATTTGATTTATCTGCACTACTTGTACAAGACAACAACAACAACTATCTACCAAAGTTAATAATACTCCAAGCTATGATAGATTAAAAAAACCAATACATATTTTTCAGAATCCGTTCAGTGCTAGATATGATTATTTTCAAAATTATAAAAAAATGCTGATCTTTTAACAAATCCTTTTTTCAGTTTCTTGACAAGACCTTTTCGCCGACGACGCACTCATCAACGGAATACCTTGTAGAGACGGGCGTGTCACATGTATGCATCCTCCCAAAGCTTTACCAGCACCTGGGTAATGCATTGGTGAATTGAGTTTTGTGCTAGTCCGCAGGTGTACCCTTCCTCCCAGAAAAGTGCATTAAACAACTTGCCTTCCAATAAGGGGGTTTAAGTCTGGAGCTTATAGGACACACTCATCGCGAAAGGGTTAATTGTTTCCCACCTGAGATACAAATCAAAATTATTCACCTAAAAAACCACACAAAACTGAAAAGAAAATATAAAAAATTTACTATGGAATTTATAAGGAATTTTTTATCATAGAAATATAGCTAAGCTTAGTTAAATACTTTATAATGTTGAAAATTGTTTACATAAAAAAAGTTATGTAAGCATTATGAAGTGCTTATTAATAAAATGAATCTAACTATATTTAAATAAAAAATTTGCTTTCCCTATTACTTAAAAGTGCTAAATTTTTAAAAGATGTTGAATTATAATTCACATAGTCCCAAAATTTCTTCTCCATTTTAAATTACTCTAAATATTGCCCTACTTATTCAATTAAAACTAAGCAGGAGATGCATCTGTGATAACGAACATAAACCAAGAAATATTTTAGGATACGCAATTCCCATTTAATATCTGAAATTTATTCGTAATACACAAAGCAGCCTACATTTCTTTATTCAATATATAAATTAATTTTGAAAAATCTTGAAAGAGTTTTGGAATTGCTCTTTGTTTCATTGGACTATGTCCTTCCAAATATTCATTACATTATGTTGTCACAAAAATAAGTTTGTAAAAATTATATTTTTTTATATAAAACCATATTCAAACGTAACTTTCAAAGATATCTTAATAAGAATGCAAATTATAGTTGTTGCAGTCTTTATAAAGAAATAAAGAATAATACCCTACAACTTTAATATGTTTTCCTATATTGATTATGTGTTTACTTGTTTAATTTGAATTTTCTCAGTTGCAAATCATGAATAGTTTATATGCATTTTGATGATAATTTTCTCAAATTCTAATGTAAAGTAGGAAATTAAATAGCTGAATACAATTTAATAGAATTTTAATTAAGCTGTCAAAAATGAGAGTGTAAATAAGTCACTTAAATTTTGGAATTAATGTTAGTGACATGCTTCTCAAACTTTTAATATTTGTGACCCAATAGTCAGTCATAATCTTGAATACAATACAAATCCATACAATAAAAATGTATTAAATTCAATAAAACTATATTTTTACGCGATAGGTACTATGCTACTTCAACCTCTTAAGGGAACATGGAGTATGTAAACGTCTCGCTCAACCAAAGTATTAATTGCTTCGGACGTATATACACGTCTTTTCGATGTACAATTTTTTCTGGGCACTGCCACCCATAAATATAATCCAAAGGATTTGGAATTCATTAAGATGGTAAAGGGGAGTGAATTACGTAACTTTTAACTGGCAGTTAAGGGATTAATTATAAACAGTACACATTATCTAGATGAGTGTTAATTTTTGTATATAATATGTGTGACAAGCCCATGGGGTCAAAGGTAATTTATAAACTTGTTCTCAACTTAATACTATTGAACTATTTATAAAATACATTGTGCAATACTGATACATTTATAAATATATTATATGAGCGTAAATGTGAATTTTATTTTTTTATTTATTTGTATCTTAATTTTTATTGTATTTTGCTTGTTACTTCGCTAAATTAATATATTTAAAAAAATATTTTGTTTTCAACTTTTTAATATGCTCATGCCGCCTTTGCAAAGTTATCACACCCCCTAAGGGGTGCGCCTAAAAGTTTGAGAAACGCTGCGTTAGTGTCATTTAATGTGTCGGAAAATGTGTAAAATGTGTACTATAACTATCTATTTTTTCTTCTGCTCTGTCATACAGATTATAAGTTTGCGATAATTATAAGTTTAGTTTAGCATAGCTGTGCCAAGAATTTGACAGCTGGATTACAGCTATCTTGATGCTATAAGCAAATATGTTGTAAAAATCATTTATATATATATATATATATATATATATAATTTTTTCTAAATGTGGGCTAAGAATTATTCTTTCATTCTGCACATCCAGTTTGTTTTGACATAAACCTGTTCTGCTCTAGAACAACACGAGATTAACGTCGAAGGCGCTCAAAATTTATGAAAGGGTACTGACGAAAATTATATCTGAATAGTTGTCTAAACTTTCAGGACACGACATGATAGAACTTTTAAGCTTACCGGCGTAACGGCCTTGTTTCTCTCAACGAAATTCTTGGATAAAGCCAAATTTTCTAATCCAGATCTCGATTAGAGCTTGGGACAGCTGGAGCTTAATTTGTGTTTGATGAGGTATTATATGAGTTTTTATCTTTAAGAGAGTTGAGTTAAAATCAAGAAGGAATAAAGGTCTGAGCAATAATATTAATTCGATATTCTTGGATAGTTTTCTGTATTTTCTCTATTTTCTTCTGAGTTTATATAAACAGAAAAAAAGTGCATTCAAAGTAACTAAGTTCCTCTTTTCGTGGTGGGCTATATGCCACGGGAATATATATATTTTAAAAATATATATTTTTGTAAAGACGCTTGATTTTAATTTTTCAATTTCATTTTGGATTCTGTCAAGTTTTATGCATTTTATGGTTTAACAAGTATACAATCTTAAGAATGTTCTTTTAACGAATATTTCATTTAAAGTAACTGATACGTTACAAAAATTTTCTTTAATTGGATTTTTGGATAAATATTTCTGGTTTTAGTTGTGTTTTCAATCACTCAAACGCATAAAAAAACAACTTTGAAATGCTTTTTTTAAATACATTTCTTAGAAAGTGAGGGATTTTTGAAATTCAATGAAATTTTACCTTCAATTATTTTATTGCATAAATCGTTTTTTCTTTGCACTCAGATTGCAGAATATAATGAGGAATAAAATGAACCATGATCTAAGAAAATTTTGAAAATGCAAAACAGTTTTGGCTAAAAATACGTGTACATATGGGAATTTTAATAAATTTACAATTGAATTTTTCAAATAATGCCTAGAAACACAAAAACAAAAAAAAAACTCTTCAACAAATTCTAATTTTTTTGCATCATTTCGTTACGCATATTATTAGAATCGTATGCTAGAATTTGTAGGTAAGTATTTTTATTACTTTTTAACATATCATGTTAATGGCTTAGAGTTTTTCTGAAAATATACTTCCGATCAGTTAAATTTCTCAAATATTTTTTTATTTTCCTTTTATAACATACTAGATGTTACCCGCCCACTTCGCTGGGTATTTCATGATGTTTTATAAATTTTTACTGCTTATATATATGTATAAATTATTGATATCTAAGTCCTAGCATTAAGTATTCGATTGTATTGAAAAATATACTTATACCTTTAACTGTCGCAAAAAAAGGGGCAGAACTCATCTAATTTGTATTTTCTAAAAATCTCTAAAATTGAAGTATAGAATGATATTTGCTCTTTCGTAACCCAAAAACCAAGTGGATTCCCGCAAAACCAATTTTCGATGGATCTCTACTCCGTTAATTGAACATGCAAGCCAAATTTCATGTCTAAATCTAACAGAAAAAAAGAAGTTTTACTATCAATATCCCCGTAATCCCGTTGAGAGCCGTTTTCCAAAATAATCGCTCTTAGAGGATTTCAATTCAACAAAAGAAAAATGCAAACCAAATTTCATTATTATAGTCCTTGTAGCTCGAAAAAAGTAATTCTTTTTGTCAATACGTCCCAGTAACCCCCTGCACCCCCCTAAGAACTTGATTTGCTTAAAATACATTCTTAGTGGATCTCTATTCAACAAAAGAAACATACTTAACAAATTTCAAGTATATGGGTCTAACAATTAAAAACATTAATTTTTTTCTGTAACTCCTCTTGACCCCTCGTAAACATCCTTAGGGGTCAATTTTCGTTTCACTCTTTGTTAGAGGAACTCTATTCCATGAAAGGAACATGCCTACCAATTTTCAAGCAGGATGATCAAATAGTTTAAAAATGGAAATATTTATCGATTACGCCTCTTAAACTCCCGAAATTAAACTTGGTAGTTGATATTCGCAAAACCCATTTTGCAGCGGTTCTCTACTTTACGAAAGGAATCTGCTTATCAAATTTCAAGACTGTACGTCTAACAGTTTAAAAATGGGGATAATTGTCTATAACGCCACTTGAGCCCCGCAACGCCACTTCTGGGTCTGTTTTCACAAAACCCATTTTGTAGGGGAATTGCACTCTATGAAAGGAATCTGCTTAGCAAAATTTGAAGACTGTGCGTCCAATTAATTAAAAATGCAAAAAAATTATCAATAACACCCCTTGAACCCCGAAACGCCACCTAGGGTCGATTTTCACAAAACATATTTTGTAGTGTATTTCTATCCTATGAGAGGAATCTGCTTATCAAATTTCAAGACTGTGAGCCTAATGGTTTAAAAATAAAAATAATTATTTATATCTGCCCTTAACCCCTGGAACACCCCTTGGGGGTCAATTTTCTCCAAACCCGTTTTGTAGCGGATATTTAATCCATGAAAGAAACATTTCTAGCAATTTTCAAGCAGCTAGGTCAAGTAGTTTAAAAACGAAAATATTTATCTATTACGCCACTTATACCCCGCAACGCCACTTAGAAGTCTGTTTTCACAAAACCTTCTTATAGCTGACTCTATTAAATAAATCTATTTATCAAATATAAAGACTGTGTGTCTAATAGTTTACAAATGGAAATAATTATCTGTAACGCCCCTTAAGTCCCGCAACGCCACTTGGGGACAATTTTCACGAAACCCATTTTGTAGCGTATCTCTACCCTATGAGAGGAATCTGCTTACTAAGTTTCAAGACAGTACGTCTAATAACTTAAAAATCGGAATTTATAACGGCCCTTAAACCCCTACCCCCGCAACACCCCTTGGGGGTCAATTTCCCCAAACCTGTTTTGTAGCGGATATTTACTCCATGAAAGAAACATTCCTACCAATTTCCAAGCAGGTAGGTCAAGTAGTTTAAAAACGAAAATATTTATTTATTACGCCACTTATTCCCCTGAAACGCCACTTAGAGGACTGTTTTCACAAAATTTTCTTATAGCTGATCTCTACTCTATGAAAGAAATCTATTTATCAAACATAAAGACTGCGTCTAATAGTTTAAAAATGGAAATAATTATCTATAACGCCCCTGAAGTCCCGCAACGCCACTTGGGGGCAATTTCCACGAAACCCATTTTGTAGCGTATCTCTACCCTATGAATAGGAATCTGCTTACTAAGTTTCAAGACTGTACGTCTAGTAACTTAAAAATAGGAATTTATAACGCCCCTTAAACCCTCCGCCCCGCAACACCCCTTGAGGGTCAATTTTCCCAAAACCCATTTTGTAGCGGATATTTACTCCAGGAAAGAAACTTACCTACCAATTTTCAAACAGGTAGGTGAAGTAGTTTAAAAACGGATATATTTATCTATTACGCCCCTTAATCCCCACAACGCCACTTAGAAGTCTGTTTTCCCAAAACATGTTTTGTAACTGATCATTATTCTACGAAAGGAATCTATTTATATCAAATTTAAAGACAGTGCGTCAAATAGTTTAAAAATGGAAATAATTATCTATAACGCCCCCTAAGCCCTGCAACGCCACTTGGGGGTCGATTTTCACCAAACTCATTTTGTAGCGGATCTCTACTCTCTGAAAGGAATCTGCTTACCCAATTTCAAGATTGTACATCAAGTAGTTTAAACTTGGAAGCAATTATTTATAACGCCCTTAACCCCTTAACGCCCCTTGCGTTTCAAATTTCGAAAATCCGTTCTTAGCTGACGTCTACTCTATGAAAGGAACATGTCTACCAAATTTCAAGTTTGTAGGTTGAATAGTTCCGGAGATATCGTGATTAGTCAGTCATTCAGTCAGTCGCTTTTCTCCTTTATATATATAGATTTAAAGCAAACCCGTAAAAAATGTTGTTAGATTTATAAACACCAATTGTTTTTCATTTCTTCTTTTGATGATCTACAATTTTTACATACTTTATATAAAAAAAATTATAATTTAAATTATCTGCGGCAGTCTAAGTATTTCCCAATTATTTATCATTCATAGTATATTAAACGCAAGTAAAGTAGTTCAAATTACAACAGATCAATTAAAGTAAGATCGGATTAATAATATAAAATAAAGTAGTTTGCATAACTTGTAATAACTCAATTTTTGATTGCTTTTTATCAATAATTATATTTATATCTTCAACTAATAATTACATTTTTTAAACTTTTTTCTAGTTATTAGTTTATAAGGTAACCGAAAAAGTCAGCAGTTAAGTTTTAAGTTTAAGATACCTTTTATGCGTATATTTACAGGACGGATAAAATATATACTAACTCGTTAAAATTTAATTTGTCTTTTGTTGTAGAAAACAATTCGGCTTAAACATTTAAGGGATTTAACTTACTAATTCCTTGCACTAAAACTTTCAAAGGGATTACAAAAAACTGAACACCGACTGTACAAAATTTGGAGTTAGTGTGAAGCGTTTACTCTAAAATTACTAATTAGATTAACATGTCTTAGAAAAAGGATTTAATTTAATCAAGCTCATAGGGAAGTGAGCCAAACGCTTTCTCAAATGAAACTATTTGCATTTTCAATATCAAGATATGCAAATGATTTATATCTCCTACATCAATAATACCGTTATAAAAAATTATCTCGATTACTTACATTTTCAAACATGCTCATTTTTTTCAATATAAATTACATTTTAAATAATTTATCTAAATTACCAATATTTTTTGTTATGATAAGTTTCACAGTAGAATATAGTTGATACTAAGTCATTAAGGTTTGAGCTATCATGTAAGTTTTGAGAAGAAATATTATTCATCAATTACTTTTTTCGAAATAATCAAATTTGTTTTAGCATATGCTTTTATGTGTACGCTTATTTAATTTTACTTTAAATATATAAAAAAACATAGTTGTTTATTACGCATTTAAAAATATTGATGCAGAGTATTTTGAGTTGTTTTTTGCATGAATTTATTGTTTAGTGTTAGTTTTTTTTTATCAAAACTGTTTAAGTATATAATTTATGTTTATTTACTTGAATTTTTTAAATTTATCTTAAAATAGAATTTATAAGAAAACTTATTTTCTTTTTATCATAATAATATTTTTTTTCTATTTAGTCACTTGGAGCATATAATAAAAACATTTGCAAATAATTAAGTATAATACCATATATTTTTTTTTGAAAAAGTATTACACGTATTTCTTTCTTTCTTTTTTTTAAAAGGAAATCAAGAAGAGAACTGTGTAAGCTTACTTAAAGTGCACTTTAATACAAAATAATTTAAAACAACTTAATAAAATTTAATATTAATTAATAATATTCAAAGAAAAATATTTAAACAAGTTTAAGTAAAACTTAATGATAGGGATTTTAAATACTGCATCATACATCTTTAAGCAATCGTTGTGAAATCTCCATTATATATTGAGCACTCGATCATGTATTTGAAATTGGTACTTAGACCAGAAAATTTGTATGCTTTTGCTTTACGTGGAATTTTATATTATAATCAGTTGAATGAAACAGTTAAAGATTTATATAAATGGTTTATGATAAAAATAAAAACTTTCAGGACTGTATTTCAAAATATGCTTTCCTGAATGTATTTAACGTTACAGGCATGTCATTAAATTAAGTTACTATTATTATATTTTCAATAAAGTGCAACAAGGTGGTCTTTCTTCACAATACCATTTTTCAAATTAAAGAAGTTTGAATAATATTATTTTTTATGCTTGCAATAAAAAAAATTAAAATAAATCATAACTATACCGATTTCGAAAGAATTTTCTAAATCCAAAGCGTCATAATGTTTTATAACACTCAACGTGATAATTTATATAAGTGTATTGACATTTGTAGCATAAGCCCCTTAAATAAAACAATAAATGGATTTTCCCGCTTGTAATATTATCTAAAAATATTTATGAATGAAATTATGCTTGAAATATGTGGTCGCAATAAGCGCACTTTACCTTTTACTCAAGTCAAAGTCTCTGCGTCAGCATCCTAATATCCAGTGATAAGTTATTTTGAATATTATGAATGGAATCAGCTTCCTAATAGACTAAAGATATGTAATGCACCCAATCATTGTAGATTATTGAAGATGACACAGTATTCTCGTCGTCTACTCATTTCTCCCATAATAGCATTGGGAATCTGTAATCAGCTAAATTATATCTAAAACGTACAATGTAACATTCAAGATTCAGTTTAATCAAAACACATTCCAAATGTAGATCACTTGAGAATAATACGATCAGATTAGTAGTCATACTATATATATATATATCTGTAATATAGATGGTTATTTACAAGTGTATCGATTTGTAATAAGATTAAACCAGTGTATTTGTGTATTAAAGTTTTTCTACATATAAATATGCAAAGTCTGTGCATTTTTTGTTGTTCAAAATATTTTTAAATATAAAAGACATACATTATTCTATATAGTCATATGATTTGGAGATATTTTCAATTCTTTAAATATTGAATATATGGAAAAGGTCATATTAGTAATTACCGTATATTCTCCGCATAATGCGAGTCGGCTTCTTACGAAAAAATCTGAAATTCACGTGTGCATGACTATCATTTGAAATATAGATATAACCTTTGAGAGGATATTAAAAGCTTAGAATGAAAATGATGCTAAACCAATTAAAAGCCTTTTAAATTGCGTAGTTCATCTATCAATCTAGATAGAATGAAAGATAATTATTTATATATGGATTAGAGTAAGGGTGATGAGGAAAAAATTAAACACATAATTCGGCGAAGTGTTTGCAGATGCAGCGTAATACGAATGTAATGAACTTTTCTTGTTTTATCCATCATTTAAAGTTCATAAGGTTTGCCATTTCTTTTAAATATTAATAGTTATTGTTAAATACATACCTATGCAGAAATCTTTTTTATTCCCACCGTTTCTTTGTTTTTATATTTGGCGTAAACACGCGTCCGTAAATTTTGATCGTACTCTTTGTGTTAAAAGTGAGCGTTATACACCTGATTGCATAATATATATGAGTATTATAATTTGAAACATATTTAAATTATTACGAAATTAAATTACTTTATTTTAATACTTTCTTTTACGAAATTAAAGTACTTTATCTTGTTTTTTCAAGCAAATCAATTTATTTTACAATGTACATCTTCGAGTTTAAGGTTGCAAGTTTAGCAAATACCGTAAAATCCGGCGTATGACGCGTACTTTTAACACACAAAATGAGATTGAAATTTAAGGGCGCACACAAAACACAGGGCTTAGAATTGATAGCTTTACAAAAATGATGATCTTAGCAAAAAATTAGACTTCTGCATAAATCGGAATACTGTTTCTTTGAAAAAAATAGCATTCCTTATGAACTTAAATGTTTTTAGGTACAGAGTACACTGTTTTTTATTATAGCTTGGAATAATACCTCAAATAAATGATTTTAAAATATAAGAACATTTTGCGCTTACATTTCAGGTTTGGTCATAAAAAAGAGGGTGAGCGTTATATGACGAATTTATATAAAAACTAAAAATTGTTGCTTGAAAATATACGTCAGATTTTATGGTACCTCTTTGTTTTATATGCATATTCCATGAAAAAATTTTTATCTATTGCTCATATAATCTAACAAGACATTATTATCAGTATCACAAACTAGTTTTTGCCACAAATAATGACCTGAAATCAACATTTAGTTGTACTCACAGCATTTAACTGAAACCAGTAATTGTATATAAAGGAACAAAAGCTATTTAACAATAATTATGATAAAAATGAAACCTTAATTTAATACTGAAACCAATAGCTTAGATTATTGGTACAGCAATACACATTAATGATTTTAAAAAATATAATTATACAACATCTGTAATGCAAATATATGTTAATTGCACTGCTGCACACTAAATAGACAGCCATGTGTAATCTTTATTTATCAATTGCATTTAAAATATTTAAAGAAATAGATTTTCATATAATTGCTGACATTTTACTTTATTTTATTTGTTCAGTATAAACTTTTAATTATATATACACTAGACATTTTATTATAAGCACACTATCTTCTTGCTAATTTCATTTATCTATCCAGTAATATTATTCAGTCAATAATGCATGTATATTAATGAATTTATAAAATGAAAATGTATTTAAAACTAGCTGACCCCGCCACGCATTGCTGTGGTTTGTTTTAATACGATGATTTATAATATCATGCTAAGCTATTCAATGGAGTCAAATAATGTTTTTTGCGTATAATTTTAGAGAGTTGAAATTAGACATAAAACAACATAATTTTCTTAAATCTTACATTTTATTCATCTTTTATTTCAGTATATGCATGGATTATTTACAAATTTGTAGTAACAACATATGAAGATTTAATATAATATAACTAATATTAATAGTGTTGATTTTAGCAATTTTTAATATTATTTTCATCCTCCTAAATTACAACAATAACTAGTTTTAATGTAATTAATCGCTAATTGGTGCAAAATATGTTTTGGTAACTTATCTTTTGCTTTCTAAAGTAGGATTCTGTGCTTTCTCCACACGTAAGCATTCAACATATATGTAGTCGCCCATGCAATAAACATGGATTTTCTAAGTCCAAGCCCCAAATTGGCATTGTTTGGATTTGAGATGTATTAATGGTAATCGCGAAAGCCTAAAGAATTGGGAATTGAAGCCTTTTAAATGATATTAGAGATTCTGAAGGTAACAGTGGATTACGTGGCAACAGGACAATTTCTCCTTCAAGCTTTACAATCAAAATGGTTGCTTCAAGAAGATTTGCGGTAATTTTTTGGATGACAAAACGTGTACCATTCCATAATCTATGTGGATTGAAGTTACGTAGCTGAATAAACAGTGAACCAATATTCAACCGAAGATGAGGTGGCATTCCTTATATATCCATGGAATTCAAAAGCTTTAGAGAGTTTCGTTTTCATTAGCAATAGTGTCGATTGATTTAAAAGGCATTAGATCACCTGACAAAACCACTATGTCTGTCAGTTTATTTCGTCAACATCAACATTTTTCTTCTGTCCAAAGTAACAGGATTACAGACTCAGTCATTATCTATATAATTATATAGTATATCCAGTAAGACACTCTCAATCACTCCATTTTTTTGTCGTACAACTGTACAGAAATCGTCCAGCAATTTGATCAATTGTGTATTTCCATGTAGTTTCACTTTACTGTTTCCAATATCCAGTAGTTGGTTAGCACTGATTGATCATCTTGCAATTCAACTCGTGTGCTTATGGTAAACTGAAGTGTTTCAACGTTTCGCCATAAAAGCTATTGTTTTAAATATAAGTTAATCTCGTGAGCAAAAGTAGAGCAAGGAATGACTTGTAATATCAATCGGAAATCACCAGAGTAATAGGACAGCATCACCGAATATTTTTTCGTTGTCATTTAAATCTTACAAAGTTCTTTGTAAAGTGTCGATTAAGTGTTTATGAGGCATAGTACACTCATTGTAGATTAGGTTTGAACTCTCCTTTGCAATACCGTAGCCATTCCACTTTTTTAATATTACATATTGCGTCTATTTTCTCTGGAATGTCTAATGACAGCTGGAATTCTGAATGTGCAGTTTGTCCACCATTTAAAAAAAGCGGCAGCAATGCCTGAATGCATATTGCAGTTGCCCCAATGCAACCTACGATTGCCAATGCAATTTTCTGTTGATCGTATTTTCGCAAGGCTGCACCAGAAAGTTTAGTAGTTATAAAGAATAAAAATACGGACACAGGATTCAAACTCAAAGGCTTTGATTTCATCCCGGCAATATCCAGAACAATTAAGGGGTTTTCTGAAATACGAATCCAGATCCTCGTTACCCATCCCGAGAGACACATTTGGCGCCTCAGCTCCTGCAAGTTCTTTCCCTGAAAGGGGTGGAAATATTCTCGTCACACATTATCCTGAAAAGTTACAGGAGTTTCAAAAGTCCAATTTCAGATTCTTGTTTTCCACCCAGAAAAACACCTGGAGCGTACTCTGCACATTCCTAAAACTTTAGGGTAAGCCCCTGCTATGTTTCACTTAAAATACGGTCGTCTTACAATATTTGACATAATAATAGAATTTCTCGAATTGGTTTGAATATTTGGCTCGGCCTTCTCAAAATACGTAAACGGCCCACTTTTTGCACCCCTACGTCTGCATTTTAAACTGACACCGTCGTCCGGCATTTTTTGTATTACCGAAACTACTAAAATCTTATTTCAGTTATTTTTTTTTCCACTCTGAAACACAAACGTAACTGAATTTCGGTGCCTGAACGCGTGAAAATTCAGCAGCTAAATTGAATGAAAATTCGTTAGTGGGACTCGAAAGTGAAGCCATTACACCTAATTTCGGTATTACCTTGCAAATTTATGGGAGTTTCTGAAATCTGATTGCAGATTCTCGTTTTCCATCCCTATACGCTTCCTGGGGCTACGTTCTGCTCCCCTGAGCCTGCAAGTTCAGTCTCTGGAAAAGGGCATTATAGTCGTCCAGTATTATCCACAAAATTACAGGAATTTCTAACATCCAATATTGGATTCTCGTTCACCATTCCGAAAATAAGCAGAGAAGTACTTTTCCTGTTTCAATACTTTTTAGGAAAGCTCCTGTCAAAGCCTGTTTAATAGAGAGTCGTCCAGAATTATCCAGCAAAGTTACGACAGTTTTCATATTGGTTAGATTCGGATTGCCCGTCTTAAAATACACACAAGGCTTTTAAGGTAATGTCCCATCAGGGTGTGTCTAAAATACGGTCATCCGGCATTATGCCGCAAAGTTACGGATATTACTAGGATAATTAGAAGTTAGGGTTCCTGGCCCCAAATTACACAAGGGATTAACTTTTCCATGCACCTTTGTCGACAAAATCCACTTCCGCAGGCTCACACGCATTCCGACTTCTTGCGAAATTTCCCATTTACCGAATTCTACGCATTTCCGGTAATAAAAAAAATAATGACATCATAAATTCAGATAAAAACTATCCTTTGTTTTAAGTTTTATGAAATGACGCAAAATATGCAAAATCATGTTTGGATCGGTTGAGTAGTTTCGGAATCCATTTCCGACAAACACTGTGACATGGGATTTTTATATATAAAGATGATATGGGGATGATAAAATTATGTGAATGTATAACGGTTTAAGATAATTAACATACATCTAGGACGTGCAAACTTTTTGTGTACTGTATGATGCGAAATTGTAACTTTGAATGTTCACACACAGTGATCGTTTGAAATACCTTACATGAAATTATTAATAAAGATATTAGATATTATATAGATTATTTTACAGTTGTTTTAAACTCACAATGTACCAATATTTAATACCTTTCATCAGCCTGGAATACTTGCTATGAATGTGGTGCTCTCTGTGAGCAATCTCTTTCTACTATTTGTTAGTTGGGATAGAAACATTGAATTGCTACAGAAAACGTAAAATTCCTCAAGATATTTCTGATTTTTTTTTCAAAATAAATCACTTATTCCATATGTCATACGAAAGGGAGCAACGGAATCAAGTATATAGAAGGGGAAAGGGTTTATATCATGATGCTGATTTAGTTTCCCAGATCTTCTTTTCTTATGTGGGTCTGGAGACATCGGATCTTTGGCTTAAAGGTGGTGTGCCCACCTCGTAAGTCCAAGGTTTTGGTTTGATCCTGGCTGGAGATAGTAGATTCTCTGGATAAATTAATCATATTCATGAACAATAGATTCTCTGGATAAATTAATCGTATTCAAAAATGTAATATGACTGTGTGGCATGTAAAGGTTTTATCAGTATCAATTTGGCTTTGGGCAAAATTAAGTTACGATAGTACTTAGAAACCTACGAGAGCTTCAATTGAATAAATTAAAGTTTTCGTTGCATTCTTTTTCAGTCAGATTAAATAAATTGATGCGTCAAAAGTTTGGTTGAAGAAGCTGCCACTACATCAGCAATACTCAACCTGCGGTCATCGGGCCTCATGTGGCCCACCATATCTTTCTGAGTGGCCCAGTCATAGCTCATTGTACTAACAAATTCAATTATTTTAGAACAATATATTAAAAATTTAGCGATAAATTCTATCATTCAAACAATTCCATGTATCAATTTTGTTATCGATGTCGTGCTAGTACGAATTGCGGGATAACTTTTTTTTCAATAGTAGTGTTTAATGTTTACAATTAACAGTTGAATATCGAACATTTTATGTGTGAAACTAATTTTTAGTTAACCCTCATGTCTTCTAAGTAGAAAATATATAAAGTTTCAAGATGATTGGGTTCTTGCTACTTCATAGGGAAAAACAAGCATGAATGAACAACTTTCTTGATTTGTGTTAAAAATGCTATACTAAAGAAATAAAAAAATGTAATTTTGCTCGTCACCATACAACTAAGTACAAACCTTTTATGATGGCTCCTTTTTTTTTTTTTTTTTTTTTTGAGGATCTCTTTGAAGACGAAATAAATTGGCTGTCTAAAAAAAGTAAATGCAAAAAAAAAAAAAAAAAAATTTGGAAGTGAAATAATTGGAATAATTGAAGAAAGGAAATTGAAATTACTTTAACAGGATAAAAAATACATAAAACCTATTTTTTGTGAGATGAGATTGAGGAAGAGTTTAATTTTTTTTAAAAATAAACCCCAAAATATAATTAATATGTTGGTGATTTTCCCCATTTTTTAAATGCCCTTGGTCTTCTAGCGTCCCCCTCATTAACCCTTATGTTGGCCCGTGGAAAATACTTGTGATATGTATGTGGCCCAGTGGCAAAAAAATGTTGATTACCGATGCACTAGATGGTGCCACTAATAAATGACCCTCCGACGTGGGAACTTGCTGTGTGTGCTAAATTTTGCTGCCCAAATTGCGAAAAAGTAAAAAAAAAAAAAAAATCTTAAAATATACCATTGTATAAAAATTTGGGATGTTACTTCTTAGTTACAAGAGTTACAGTTAGTTTCAAGAGGTAAGAGTACAGCAAATGTAAATTTCAGATTTCTTCGTAGAAAAAGGTGTACGTATATGTGTTTAACTGAGAATATTCCTAAAAATTGTTAAAAATACAGTTTGGCAGTACAGATGAGCGTATTATGCTGAAATATATGGTAATGCTTTGATTTCACGTCAGACCACTCTCTTTAAATATAAAGAAAGAATCAATGTATATAGTGTTTGTAAAAAAAATACCATAATGAAACGGTAACATTAGTTAAATAAATTAAGAATCATACTCTTCTTAATTTCAAACCATGTTATTGATAAATCCACTCAACATATAATCTCCATTGCGTAATGCACATAATTCTAATTGCCTTAGTACCCACAAATACAGTTTATAACTTTATTTGATTAATTTCAAATAAAACGAAATATATTGTGTGATACAGCTATTTTGACGCACAATGGGAAGTTCGAAAACAATTATTAAATTTTAAAAGCAGATGTTTTCCAAATTCTTGCTGTCTCGTAACAACAAAACACAAGAGTTTGGAAGAATATTGCAACCCAGAAATAATCTATTGAAGTAACTTTTCAAAATATGGAAACATATTTTTTATTCCTTTTAGCAAGAGAAAAAATGAGATATAGGGTGTGGAGTGAAGGGGAAATAAAAAACATTTTTTAAAGTGAAATAAAATGGAAGCAAAACCTCCCGACTGGCACTAGCTGGTTTTCAATTGTACATGTGTACATCGTGTCTCCTTCCAAACCATGACCGACAAGTAATAAGGAAATTTGAAAAAAGGAAGTTCCTTTTTTTGAGGAGGTCAACAACGGGAAAACACGAGTCACATTTCTATAGTAAGGCGTAACTCTTATTTTATTTGCATCATCCTGTTTGCTCGAAGCAGTTTACAAAAAAGCGGTTTTTTCCAATATATAGTTACATCGTTGTTCGATTAGATATACATAGCAATGTGATAATATATAAAGTAATATACAAAATTTGTGAAAAAACTGATAAAGCATATTTCGGTATTAAAGCATATGTTAGGAATTATATATAATAGAAGTTGCGAGAAAATATATTCTGTTACAAAGTAAAGAAATAATCTATTCAAAAATTTTATTAAATCCAACGCAATACTGTACAGGACCCATAATATTGAAACTTTTAAAATTTCTTTCGGGCAATATTGTATTGTGAGAGGAACACATTTCAAATTTTACGATATGTGTAGGAAAACTAATGTATATTCACGTTTACAAAGCCAATGTACTTCTTTAGAAAATAGAAATGGTTTGTTATTGCTTTTCCTGTCTGGCACCTGAAACTATATATTGAATGTTTTAAAGTGTAATAATATTGTTTGGTATATTTCTATAACAAAATTTAAAAAAATTATATTCTTTAAAATTTTAAGGAACACTAAAAACTATATTCAGTCTCACAACAGCCCATGAGGTGCAAAGCCTGCTGTTTCCATCTCAGTTTTCATGATATTGGGCACTGAGGTGCATGAGCAGATGTTTCGGTCATTTGGTGAGACTGACACGAAACAACCAGTCATTAGTTCTCCAAGCAAGTGTGGTACTAATTTATCAACCCACTGAAGGGATGAAAGGTTGAGTCGACCTTGCCCAGTCCGGGGCCTGAACATTGGACCTATTGTTGAAAGTGCGTTACGCTACTAGTGAGCCACTGGGCTTCAATAATATGTAACGCATGTAATTAATTTTGGGTAACATAAAAAAGATGTTTTAAAATAAGGTAATAGTGAAAGTGGCTTGTGAAACAATAGTTAGCGCTGTATTGTTGTATGTTTAATTCATACTAAGAGGTCTGTAAGCTGCATTTTTGACTTTTTAAGAAGTGAAGTATTTTTTACCTCAAAGTTATATAATTTGAACATATAGCTCAGATTAGCGTATTCAATGCATTAAAACAAAAACAATTTCCAATAATATTTAAACCATTTTTAAGTACTGACAAAATTTTATGGAAAAATATGCAGTTAGTAACTATCGGAGTTGATATTGTCTGAAATAAAAATTAAATATCGCCTGGCACTGTGAAGGATCATTTGAAAAATATAACCAATAAATCTAGTAGCAAAATTAACAAAGAATATATGTTCTAATAAATTGCACGAAAGAAAATAATACAAACATGGGAGAAGAATATAACACTTGCATCATTTTTTAAAATTACTTACGATTACTCAAATGTCTTTTCATTTGGTGTAAAGAAAAATGTCAGCTTAAGATACAATTCAATTACTTAATTTTTTATAATTTAAATCTTGCGAAATTTCTATAACAAATACGTACTCTATTTACATAGCTGAACAATTTCTGAACTTTATAAGAAAAAGCGATGACGCGAAAAAAATTAACCTAATGCAATAAATAAGAACAAGATTATTCAAAAACATAATGTATCGGAATGATAAACTAGTCAGTTGAATAAGGGGTGTCACCCCTTCAGACAGTTTTACAAGCATCACAATAAGTCTTAATATTTTTAAAGAGGGCGTTGACCAATAATTATGGCGAGAACTCCCGTTCTTATAAAATTGACGTTTTTAACACATGAATGGTGATTGGCACGTAACAAACTCACTTTCTGGAGAGCTCCAAATGTTCTCCAAGGGTTTGAGGTCCTGTAACCGCGGAAGTCACAGAATACGATGAATATCCTTTTCTTCCAGATAGTAATGGGAAAGTGCAACAGTTAGTGGTTGGTGGATAGAAATGTTTATGTATAGAGGCTCTAGAGTATGTGAAATTTTTCCGAATTATCTACAATATTTCTTTGATTCAAAATACGCTTAATAGTTGTAGATTTAAATATATAATGAAATCTATATATGTCGTATGGGTTAGTTTAATGCACCTTATTAGGTATATGTTGAATAACCTTCCATGCAAATAAAATAAAACTTAATAAATTATTTTTTTTTCCAAAAATAATTTTTGTTTTTCTTGTTTCAAAGTTTATTTACGACAAACTTATGTAATTTTAAAGTTTAAAACTTAATAGGAGAAAAAAATAGATTCATTGCTTTTTGAATGAAGTATCAAAGTAAAAAAAATTTTTTTTTCATCGTAATGTTCTTGATATTACACATGTTATGTTAAACGTTAAAAAATGTTAGTATTTTGATCATAAATGAAATGTAACTTATCTGCAGGACAAAATCTTTAATTTTAAAACATTACAAAAAATGTAGCTTTAAAATTATAACGTTCAAAAAAAGTAATTCAAATGAATAACGCTCTAACTCATATTTTTTTCACATGAAATTCACTTCCAACACTTACTTATTACTTCTGTAATTTTTCAAAATGAAATGAAGAAATGTTGTTGTTATTTTGTCCTTCTGGAAGAGAAGGAAGAGAATTTGCCAGAGCCTGAGACAGGTTAGTCTTCTATATGTATGCCTATCGTTTGCGCAGCTTTGAGCACCATATAGGTGACAGTACAGTTTTTATCTCGGTTCCATCCCAATTTAGAGGGATGAAACCGAGGGAGTTGGGAGGCCAGTGAGACGCCTCTAACCTCCTATGTGCTTAGAGGCCTCCCACCTCTCTTCCCCCAACTTCAAGACTCGGACTTGCAGCTCGACAGCGACTCTTGAGCAACTTTGTTTGAGGTATCATGCTCAAAGGGAAAAGCTTAACTTTTGAATTTTTTATTTTTGGTTTGATATCAAAGAGAAATGTATTCCATTTTTTGTATTTGTTACTTATTAATTTATAAAATATGTTACTGAAATGTGTATGATATATATAAGTGTGTGCGACTTTTAAAAATTATATAACATCTCAAATGTCTTAATTTAAAGGGAAAAAAACTTCGATTTTTCAATAGTCTCAAATTTTATTTTATACCTTTTCAGATTTCCATTAGCATTAGTTGTATAAATATAGTTGTTTTTCTGATTTCGTACTTTATTTGAGAGCTAGTTTTGAGTCTGAATCCATGCAGAAAAAACATGAATGTTAAACCTTTACATGAAAAATATGCATAATTACTTAAATCTCCATTTATCATAACTTACAAACAAAAACAAATCCTGCATAAAGGAATTATTTAGAAAATAATTTGTCAGTTCCCTTTTTGAGCTATTCTAATTTTTCAATTCAATGAAAAGGCTGATTCGATAATTATGCTGTTAAATTCCGATATTTTTTGTTAACTAAAAATTATGGGAGAACTTCTTAAGATCCTAAATTCAGTATCCTAATTCCCCATTCGAATACAAAGAAAAATCCGAAAATGTAAAGAAAAACTTTGAATAGTAAAATACTAGGTACTTATGAGTACATAAATATTTATATATTTTATAACTAACGTGTTCTTAAATGGTCAGTTTCAAAAATTATTTAAGCAATCTTATTTACATTCCATAAATACGAATATGTTGTTTTTTTTTAAATCAGTGGAGGCCACGATTACTCAACGGCAATAATACTCAAGCCAGTTTATTTGCCATTTTGATTAAATTATACTTTTGTTTGATTGTTACTTTACTAAATTCAGAAAGTTTTGGTATTATTTTATAAATACACTTAATTATAATTGATATGTACTAGATATTTTACCCGTCTATCAAATATGCTCATTAATTCATCACAATACGTAAAATGTTCAGCACAATAAATTAAAAAAAACCTAAGTATTTTTTCCCAAATGTATATTAAGCATTATGCTTCAATTTTAAGAAGAAAAAAAATAAACATGCACACATGAAAAAATTACTTTAATATTTATTTTAGTTACGAGTTTAACTTATTTATTTTTTCTTACAATATTAATCTTCTAAATATAATTAAGAAAATATAATATTAATAACATTTCCTTTTTAAATCTTGAAAACATATTTAAGTAGTAAGTAATTCACTGGTTTTTATTGCAATTGAAAAGAATTTTAAATACTATCTAAGAAAATGTTCTCACATTAGTGCTTCAATAGGATCAAACGTTAACTTAAATAGGGTATCAAACATTAACTTAAATACAATAAACATCGTCCACTGGCACTTTAGCGATATATTTTCGAGTATATAAAGTAACAAAAAAGCCTCTAAACTTATATAAAATTAAATTGATAACAAAATTTCTTTGTTTTTCCTACGCAAGACAATTAGTTATTTTTTCTCGAAATATTCTTAAGAGATAGATAAAAGCTATAAAACTATCATGAATTATGTGTTATAAATTTTAATAACTTAACATTTTTCCATTATAATTTGTTATAGTTCTTAAATAGTTCACAAAGTACTTAATCTAATATTTTTTTTAAATATTTGATAAGTATTTATTTCAATTTATTGTTTACAACATATATTATATTATAAATTATAATAAAGAAAACCAATTATATGGAAATGATTGTAAACCTAATTAAATATACAGATTTTTAGTAACGTAAAACGAATTTTATACTTCTTAACAAAATCTTCATGAGAAGAAATAATTCTATGTACTTCCACATTTTTAAACTTTCAGAATGTTATAAAAATTCTATTTTCTTCAACTTCAAATTGAATTCTTAAGAAACGTGTTTTTGACATCTAAATATGAAATATTTTTATTCATTTTTGAATACTATTTTTTTAAAACGGAGTGACTGTGCTTATATTCTCGATTATTGTTTTATAAATCCCTTTTATATTTGCTATATATTGAGTAGTTCTGAATATAAATTACTTAAGTTCAAAACCCTATTTATGTGTTTTATTCAAAATGTTACCTTGTATTAAGATAAATAAACATGTTTTGAATGTTTTATTATTTACTTAAATATTTATAGCATATATAATTTCAAAAGACCCTACTTATATTTAATGTGAGACTTTTTTTTTAATTTTGATTCTTAAGAAATAATTTTTACAATTACATTTCAAAATAGATTTACATTAAAACAATAAAGAATTTTATTCAAAAATAACATTTAGTTTTAAGCTAAAATGGATTTAATTTTTGATTTTACATAACTAATGAAAGAATTATTATTTTTTAGGAGGATTTTATGTTGCAAGTACTTGAATATTTTTATTCATTATTGCTATTATTTTCACGATAGACCTAAAAGAATATTCAAACAATATATTTAGTTACATTTATTTTAAGAAGTTTTATGAATATTGTTCTTTTACAATAAACATATTTTTATCATCAATATAATTTTGTATTTTAATAGCATTAATTGTGATTATTCGCAGCAATTTCTTATGAAAATCTATTCGTATCATGTGTACTTTAAATTTGAGTTAAAACTAAATATAGATACAATGCATATAGTTTAAAATTCTATAAAATATTTGTTTTATTACAATTTAATTTTATTAAAATGAAAATGTGGCTACATATAAAATAATTATTTTAAAACGTTTGCTATATACAGTAGCATTATACATAATTTTAAATATACTGAAAAAGTGTTTTTCTCACTTAAATAAAACTATTAATTTAATTAAATACATATAAATTTGTAGGAAAATATTGAATGGGATTTATCCACCCTCTTCTTTTTTAAGTTGATGAAAAGTTTTCTTAAAAATTATTTAGCAAAATATTTGATGCAAGACACGCAGTTTAAAAACTTAGAATTAAAGATTGAAAACCATGATACGATTAATTCTCAAGTACATAAAATGTTTTAAATGCTATGTCAAACAATTTGTCTCAATGTTGCTTAGTTTACATATGTAAATGAGATTAACTAAAACTAATATTTAGTATTGCTGTTAAACAGTTTAAGAGATGATTTTGATGTAATTATGTGTAAGTATTTGGTAATCCTCCATGGTATTCACGCATCAATGTTAAGTTAATTTATATATGTTTGTTTTGTAATTATTTTATGAATTACTTTTATGTCTTGTGATCTGAAAAATTATTCAAAGGAGAAAATAGTAATTTGAATTAAGTTTGTAAAAATTAAATAAATAAACACATGCTAATAATAAGTTTTGTATATGTCAGAATTAACAAGCTTATAATATGTGATTTAATATTTATATATTTAAAATATTTATATATTGTGCTCTGACACTCTGGAACTGATATCAATATCATAGAAGTTAACAATAATCTCAAGCTTAAAGATATGATTGAATTTGCTGGAGTGTACAAGTTGACTTGCAATACATCTAAACCGGTAACTTGCTTTTATATTACTGACAGATATAAGTACAACTATACCGACCTATAATATCTATGAATGGCCAGGAATTTTATTATAAGAAGAATACTAAGTACATTGATTTTTCTTTGGATCAAGAAATTCTGCGCAACAAGCATATCCAAACTTTGAACAGCAGATGTGTGGAGGAGGAGCCTTGATATTCTGAAATATATTTCTGTGCAATTCTGGGGTGCAGATGCCCATCCTCGAATCTAACCTTCACCTCTCTTATTAGACCAATCTTAGAATATGAGTTTCTCATTTATCCTTGTGCTTCCAATTCTAATCTTAACAGGCTGGACAGAGCTACAAAATTTATTTCTGGCCAAAGGCGTATTATTTCCGACAATATATATATATATATATATATATATATATTTAGTGTGACCGACAGCCATTGAAATTGAGCAGAAACTGTGGTCAAGTGAAATATTAAAGTAAGGTAATTAATTAAGGTGATATAAATGGAACCTCCTACGCACTCATACATTAGGATAATAATTTTAGATTGAGAAATAATAGTCAATTTTCTCTAGCATCTTAGCAGAATTTAATTACTTTGCTGCCACCTTGCCTCTTTAAGAGCGTGTTTCAGCCCGACGAAAGTATTCAGTGGCATCCATTTTTATACGAAATTTTAATATCTAGTTAAAAAAGTTAATGACAATCCTGATTTTGTGATACAAAATTCCCTTGAAACTTTTAATCATATACCTCTTGATGCTAATCACGTTTGTATACATGGCAGTAAGAGTCATCAAGGCCATACTGGCATTGGTATCTATATTAAGACTTCTGCTTCTACTTTCGGCTCCAAAATCTGGAATTCATACTATTGGTCTGTTTTCAGATCAGAACTAATTACTATTGGAAATGGTCTTAATTATTTTGGATTTTAAAAGCATTTGAATATTGCCTGATAGTCATTCCTATCTCAACATTTAAGTAACTTGAAGAAGGTTGGTGACAGGGTCAGAACATCTATCTAAGATTTATAGAAAACTTATTTTTAAATATTGAATTCCATATTCAGTGGATACCTACCTATGTCGAAGTTATTGGTAACGAAATAACCGACTCATTAGCAAAGGCTGCCTTTTTAAGCACTCCCTGATCTGTTATGTGTTTTGCTTTTAGCGTGGGGTTCTCCGATAATAAGAAAAGCAAAAGGATCTCTACAGACTTCCTCCTAAACATGTCTGGTACCCGCAAAAGTACCCTGGGGTGGTGCTCTTCTTCTTGAAGATTATAGAAGCCAGCATATTTGATTTGCATATATCGATTTGCCAGTATATACTTACCTACGAGTTTTTAAGGTTTGTGCGAAGTTTGATACTTCTCAGGCATCACATGAACGCATTTTACGAGTTCATAAGTTTTAACTTCGATGCGGTCTTCTTAAAACCTATTTTATTTTTGAATTTTTTGCAAGTACGTGGATTCTGTGTGTGATAGAGTTGATTTAGTCTTAGATAGCAAGTAGGGATAAGAAACAACAATATTTTAAAGTTAAACTTTGTATTTTATGTTTGAAGTTATTAATAAGTGTAACATTACAAAAGAGATATAATGCTAAAATACCAATTGACTTAATTTTCAAAATCAATGAAAATTGAGTTATTTCATAGTTCATGTTTTTAATGCAAACTTCATAGTAATGGAGTTCGTAAAGATGTAGTGGGATGAATGTTTGCCACAGATTTTTTAATAAACAAAACTTTACTTAACTAAAGTTTACAGATCTAGATAATAAATATTTGGTAGGAACGAAATTTACTATCGACTCCAATCAAAATATTTTAAATATATACTTAACTCTCACATCTAGCTTTAAGACATGCACATACGGAACTTGATAATAACCAGGAGTAATTTAGCTGTCTACTTCTCTTGAACCCTTTTGTATCTAAAATTGAAATATTTAATTAAACCCATTGATAATGAGTAATACAAGTACTTTCCATAATACTTTGGTTCGCATTCTCTACTCTAATTCACAATACTCTTTTAGGTCCCCAATCTCTTCTTGTTCACTTTCTTACTTCGATCATTTTAAATATCAATGATCATTTGCATTTGTGAAAGTTCTCTCAGAAGGCGAACTTTTAAAATCAGACAAAATAATAAAAAAATCCCAGAGGGTCATTGAAAGAAAAAAATATGCTTGAAAACCCAATATAAGTATTTTTTCTGCACTTAAAAGTTATATAATAGTCAGGAAAGGAAACTTATGAACAGCAGCAGTGCCATGCAAGCAGTGAATAATTCATTCACTTCAAAAATTATTCGACGATGCAAAATGTTCCCATTGTGGCTAAGAGCACAAGGGCAGAATATTTGGGAGAATTTTCTGAAATAAATCATATTGTTAGGGAAGCTTAATTTGAGGACATCAGCACCCACGAAACTGGATTATATTGAAAATTGCTCTTTTTTAGGAATTATATGTCAAATAAATAAACAATTTCCTGCTCTATAAAGCATTAAAGGGTAGAATTATTTATTGCAAAGAAGAATTGCATCTGATGATTGCAAATGATAGATTGTGTACCATATTGAAAACTATCATACTTTAAAAGAACATGGTGAAAATATATTAACCATTCTGTGAACTACTAATAAAAAATGTTGGGTAGCTAAATGTGTATTTTAAAGCTGGCTAAAAGATTATTTTTGTCATGTTGTTAAAAGTAGCCATAAGAAGCAAAACATAGCCATCAATGGTTTAATTCTATTAGAGAATGTGCTAGGTCATCACACTTTCTTACGTTTGTATTAATATCATAAGTCATTTTTTTCTCTCAGATACTTTGTTCGGCAACTCATTAATTAAGGAATTAATGTAATTTTTAAGGCCCTTTATTTGAGGTGTGCACATGTAGAAGTAATCTAGGCAACCGCTGGTGAAAACACTCTTTGTGTCTTTTCTCATTTTGGAAAGTCCCAAATGCTGTGAAGAATATCAAGCATATATGGAATGAAGTGAGTTAAGATAACTCGTTAAAATATATTTGGCCTTGGGGTGTTTATGATTTTTGTGATTTTGATCATGAAATTAAATCAAATTGCAGTGATGGTATGAAACTTAGACATGATTTTGGATTCGAATAAATGAATGTTGCTGGTGTCAAGGAGTGTTTAAAGGCACACAGTCTTTTGATGACGAATGTGTTTCAAAGATATAAGAGAACAAGCTTATGGAGAAGAAAGCAAATTTAAAGAAAGTGGTCAAATAAAGAAGAAATAAATATTAATAAATATATTTAAATGATCCAATACCATTAGAGGATCATGTAAAAGGATTACAAAACAATCCAAATGAAAAATAAAATATATACAAAACTCAAAAATCATAGTCTAAAAATATTTTCACATTTTCTAAAAATAAAAAATAAAAAAGTACTCCCTCAACTTTACCTTTTCCCTTTATATTATTTTCCATCAAATTTAGATAAATGTTTTTGTTTCAACAAGAAATAACGTCTTACCTGAGTTTTGATATATAAATACAATATTCTTGAAAAAATAATTGTTTAAAATACACTTTGATAGTACTACAAAAATACCCATTCAGTATATACATTTAATACACTCATGTCCATAAATTAAGGATAATGAAGTTCAATCAAAGAAAGAGACAGAAGCAAAACAAATTTGACATATTTGTAATGTCTATTTATTAAACAAAAGGTAAAGAGCAAAAAAGATGCTATATGTTTGACATAATTAATAAAAATTGCGATTTTTACTCCCTGAAGCAAATTTCAAAAAAGAACCTATTTACAAAAAACTGTATAACATGGTTAGTATGATGATTAATACGGAGTATGTCTCCCGGACGATGCAATACAGGCTTTACAACGCCTACGCATGCTGAGTATCAAATTATCAATCTGATCTTGGGGAATATTACACCACTCATCAAGCAATGCCCTCCAAAGTTCCGGTAGATAGGTGGGAGGGAGTTGACGGGTTGCAATTCGTCGACCAAGCATATCCCACACATGCTCTATTGGATTCAAGTCCAGTGAGTATGCTGGACAATCCATAAGGGTGATATCCTCCGATTGAAGGCATTCGTCTACAACGTTTGCATGGTGAGGATGGGCGTTGTCATCCATAAACAGAAATTCAGCACCCATGGCGCTCCGAAACAAACGTACATGTTGTTCCAGAATGACATTCCGATAGATGTGGCCTGTCATCGTTACGCTCTGAAGATGCAGGTCAGTTCTGGAACCAAGAATAATTCCTCCCCAAACGAGCCATCCAGCACCACCGTAACGGTGTCGTTTAATGGTGTTCTCTTGGTGGTAACGGGTACCTGGCACTCTCCATATGAAATTCCGTCGAGAATCAGACTGTAAACTAAACCTGGACACGTCGGAAAACATCACACAAGACCACTGTTGCGGTTTCCACAATGCATGCTCTCTACTCTAGGTTAATCGCAGGCGACAGTGAGTTGCGGTAAGGGAAATACATCTGACAGGCCTACGATCATATGGACCAATGGGCCCTAAGCGTCTGTACACGGTCTGCCTTGAAACTGTCGTACCGGTAGCTGGAGAGAGCTGACGAGACAATTCTGATGCTGTGCTCCGTCTGTTTCTTTTGGCAGTAACTGCCAAATACCGGTCCTCACTCGGCGTTGTAACTTGGGGGTGACCTGTGCTGTAATATCTACTCATATTACCATCATCTTGGAATCGTTGCCAAAGCCTGGAGATGACACTCTGGGCGATTCCAAGTTTCTCGGATAATTCCTGCTGGTTACGTCCACATTCCAATCGTCTGATAATTCTACCACGTAAAAAAACATCCAAATGCTTCCTTTGTGCCATAACTATGCGGTTATTTCACTGAAAGGCTTTTAAAGCGCTTGTGAACAGTTTTACTTCTATGCCACCATTTCTTATATACCCCTCTCTTAAACTCTTATCATTGTGACGTACTATCCGCGCCATCTGGTGGTTTCCTGTAATTTGTATATTCTTCTTCAAGATGTGTGTGATAATTCTACAGGTGACATTTTTATTTTAGAGTTCAATTTCTGTGTGATTTTGAATTATCCTTAATTTATGAACATGAGTGTACTATAAACACTTACTTAAATAAGGGAAAGCAGTAAGAGAATTCAATGCACGTTTTGTAATTTTACTCGTATAAACTTTAGAAAACAAATACTACAATACTTTTGAAACAACACACCATTGTATTAAACTTCAAACAAATAAATTACAACAACCAAATCATAATATAGTTTAAAGATGTATAAGCAAGTTCAGTATTTAAATAATTTTAAATTTATCATCTTGCTTATGTTTCATGAAACATATAGCCAAAATATAATTGTTAATAACATAAAATAAATCCGAGATAAATAAAATCATATCTCCTTTATACACTTTTAAGAAACTTATCAAATAATAACCACGCAAGACATTTCTCATATAAAATATTTTTTAAAAAAATAGCTATCTATCTAAACGCCTTCGCTTGGAAAATTTTCTTCAAAAAAATCAAGAGTTGCAGAACTGATGCTTCTACAGATAACATTTAATAGCCTTTAATCTACAAAGCCATCGCTTGACGCATCAGCCAAGGGACAAGATATAAGACGACTTGCTTTCTTTAAAAAAATAGAAAATAACTATCGCAACATCTCTTTAACCCAGCTTTCTTCTTTGCCATAAACTCTTAATAATCTGCTTCCCTTTTTGAAGGTTCTCGCAGCATAACAGCCGCGTGATAAATCGGTGCAACCCTTTAGAAGACGAAACCCATAAAAATTGTCCCAGAGGCTAAGGAATTGTCCATCACTCACAGAGGATGGGTCCGCCATTATGTATAAACAAGTAGAAAGCCTCACTCTTAACTTACAAGGCGCCTTTTCCCCACTCAAGGAGAGATCAGAAGATAGATATATGTGCTGTGTCTTCATTCCTTTCAAGGAAGAAAAGGATGGTGGACTTAGAAGCTTTCTCGTGTAAGGCCAATTCACGTGCTCTTTAATTAAAGCACTTGCAGGACCATTTGCGATAACGAGTCTGAAAGGCGGTATTAGGGGTCAACCGCGTGTTTACGGAGTTTTCTTTGTTTCAGTTTCCATTATTGATCCGGGGGTAAACAACATTTGTTGATGCCAAGTAAGGAAGTGATTAGTATTCACACATCAGCGGAATTGAATACTACTATTACGTGCCATTGATTTTGTGCTGTTTATTATTCCAATAAAGAATGGAGGAACTAGGGCTAATCTAGAAGAGCCATTTAAATGAAATATTTTGTTCATTGTAGTTTTAAATGGAGCACAATTGTGTTAATTATTATTATTATAATGGTTCTATTTATGTTTTTTTGTTGAAGAACCCATTGTTTTTGTATTTCTTTTTTTTTTAAGGTTTTTTTTGGATATCAAGCAAAATAAGTAAATTATTCATTTGAGAACAATTGAAGATATCATCAGATATTTTCAAAACAAAATGTAAAAGAGTTCAGAATTACATATTCAGGTATTTTTGATAGAATGAAATATTAAGGTGCATGAATTGTGCGTTTTGATTAAGTTGATAGAATCGGTATTCAGTAATTTATTTTATGTTTTGTTTCTGTAGACTTAATAGATCCTACAATAAAGTCTTTAATACAGTAAAAAGATTGAAAAAAGAATTCTGAATAGATTTGTATTTATAATGTTTTTAATTGAAATGATATCGAAAAGATCCAAAATACATACTTTTTCAACAATAACTATTACTTGAAATATATTTTTTAAAATGTTAATATTAAAAATAAAAAAGCAAAGCCCTGATATATTAAATAATATTAGCTATATAAAGATTGAGTCCGCCCACCAGCTGTTTTCTATTTTTATTTGAGAGAGCAGAATATGACAAATATCAACTCAATATCAGATAAAACAGAATGGTACACACCATATAAACTGGGCTGCAGTTTAAATCTATACAAAAAAGGAAACTCTTAAATAAATGTTCTTCGTGTATTTATTATACCCTAGATAACAACTTCAGTGGCAACAATCAAAGGGTATCAAAGAATTGAGTTTTACCTATATTCTCATCTGACTTCGTGATCCTAACAATAAAAGATGGTGCAAATAAAACATAATTAGCAATCTTATAATAATAAAACAAATAAGAGAAATAAGTACATTTACCTTTAAGATAAGTCTTCTTGTACATTTTAAATATAAAATTCAATACATTAAGAAATCACTAGGGAATAAATATTTAAGAAAATTCAAATTTTCATTTATCTTTTTCAGGCACACATAAACTGAGAACTTGATCAATAAACACACTCTTGAAAATTTTGCCAGTAAAAATTATTAAGAAAATAAACCTTATCTCGTATAGATATGATTAATCTAAAATAACATTAAAATGGATTTGTGAATAATAAAGTTTTAAAAGCGTATGAAATATTTCAATCTTTATTATCAAGCGCTAACTTAAATTGTTCTTTGATTTCATCAAAGCGAATTACAGCTGAAATGTAAACTTTTCCTAAGCGCATGGGGAATCTGCTTCAAATAAATTAAATCAACACTCTAATTCATTCCTCTAAGACTATTTCAAAAAATGAGTAGTAAAGACGAGAAAATGTATCACTTGAGAAATGTCAAATCATGCTTGCTAAGAAATTTGATGTCTTGGGAGATCGCTCTCGTCAGAAAAGAAAATCAAATCAAATCAAATCATTTTAAAAGAAAAAATACACAGACTTTCTATCACAATAATTAAATTTTTCAAAATGTTAAAGGGGCCATATATAAATTTAACATTTAGTTGCATTTATTTATTGATATGTAATTCACAAGTACATACATAAAGGTATAGGTAATAGCTCAACAAGTTACTTAAAATTCTATATATAATCTTATATAATTTTCTCTAATTCATATTTCCGAATAGCCAATTTGAAAACGAGTCCCATTTTGTTCCGCAATAAGGCAGATTCTTAACCCCTTTAAGACTAGCAAAAGGAGAAAGAAACGTTTCCCCAGTCTCGTACGTTCCGACAGTATACGCACGTGGGGAACCGAGTGAATTTTACTGTTAAGCCTAATTTTATTTAAAAATTCATATAAAATCTTAAATGCAATCAAATACGCTCAAATTTACAATTTAATTGTCATTGATAATATTTGAATATACAGTACTGAAATTTTAGCTATATTTGTAAAAATTGCGAATTTTAACGAAAATGTTTCCATTTCAATTTTAAAAAAGAACACTTTTCACTCTTTTTGCCACGGTGATTAAAAAAAAAATTGCAGTTATAGAGACCGCCGATAGAAGTTAAAACTTAGAACTTTTAGTATTAAAATTTGAAATTTCATAATGTTTGAATTAAAATTATCAACTTTAATCTGGTTTTCACATCTATTGACACTCCGAGCAACAATTATATGAAAGATTATACGGTGTTTTATTATTCAAATATATTACAGGCTATACAAAAGATCATGACAAAACATAAATACAATTCAATTGAAATAACAATTAATATACAATCATATTATTTAGGGATAGTATTTGTATTTACTTACATTTCAAATCCATTCAATTTCACTTATAAGATGTACACAGCACTATACGTCAGCTGTATAGCTTCAGATATACTGCTATAAGTATGTCGGTGACGCGAATGCACTAGATTTCACCCATTCAAAATGTGTATTAGGCGAACAGCACACTGCGCGTGCGCCAGTCAAACCATGTCGGTGACGCGAACACATAAGATATTCCCTACCAAAAAGTGCCCAACGCCTCTATAGAAGTTATCACTTCAAAAATAGGCTCAAAACTTACAAAATATTTTCTGGCAAGTCCCAGACGATAAATTTACTCTCACATAAACTTGCTTAGGCTTGAACAGATACAAATCTTTTAAATAACACACACAGCTAATATATCCTACTTTTTTATTTTTAATTAATCCTCATGGCTTTCTCAGTATCACGTTAGTATTATTTTTTTCTGTTTTTATGGTTTTGACAACTCTGGTTGCGATAACAAGGAAAAGGAATTTTTCGTTCTTACTGAATTAAAAATGAATCAGGAAGATCAAACGATTTTTTTTCTTTTTCGTTAAAAATGAGTTATCGCGTTTGTTTTATGAATATCTACTTTTTAAACGTTTTTGAGAATTAAAATTATTGTTGCAATACTCTGAACAAAATAAAAATAAGCAAAAATAAAGTAAATGTCAAGACCATATTATTACGAATGTCTGATGTCCAATAAACTAATAAGATTTCAAATTGGTCGAAATATGAACCGAAATTCAGAGCGTAACATATCTTTAAGTGCCCGATTCTCTCGAAAGTGTAAAATATATGTAGTTGCTTACATTCATAAATATTCCGGATCTAATTAAAAAGAACTAGAATCCGAAAGAATATATTTAAGTTCAAAGTTTTATGAAAAAATATTCGAAATAAAGGACTTTAACCGGCAATTATTACCTAGTAAAAATTAATATAAAAACGTTCCAAACTCAATCACCCCGGTATGATCAAGGGCCTCAGAGCAGGGAAAGCGCAATCACGTGTATAATACCGTGGGCCCGGGTGGAAGAAACGCGTGATCACATATGTGTGATCATGGTCCTGAACGGGTTAAATTGCAGTTCATGAACCCCTGGGGGTCCACAGCTCTTTCCGAAGGGGGTCTGTGAAGTCTTCTACGTAACGTTGAAATTTCTCCCTTTTACAGACTCTGAAAGGTCTCGTGGAAAAATTTGAAGATGTGCCATACTGGACTATATTATTAACTATATTCACAATGAAGAAACTTTACATGAACTTGTATATATATATTTTGACCAATATTATTAAATTGGAAAGGGATGCTCAAAATCTTGGGGGTCCGGGATGTCACCCTGGTACGCAAAATGAGAAGGGGAGGGAGCGATGACCGAAAGTTTAAGAACAGCTGCATTAAAGGATTGAAACCTATATTTTGACAGATTTATTATTGATATTTTTTCAAAAACATTAAATCCTGAATTTTTGACTGATGTATTATCTATTTCTTGTAAAACAATATCATAATAGCTTACACGTGTCTAAGGAGTTAAAACTTTCTTTAAATCACTGATGTAATTTCTAAAAATAACTTTTATTTCCTTCCACTTGAACATGTGATTATAATTTTTATATTACGTTTTCCTCTGTGTTTCTTTGTACATTTAAGTATGAAAAATGAACAATTTCCTTTCTCGTATTTCCGCACTTGATCAAGCAGCATGCTCAAAGTAAATATCTTGATGTTAAAGTTAAATAAACTAAGATGTCATCAATGTCAAAAATCTATCTTCTACTGCCACTACTACAATTCAACAAATGAATATCATCTCATCCTTACATTTCATATATATAAGAGGAGAGAGAGCATTTACTGTGTTATTCATTTTTTGTACAATATTGTATTATTTTGTTTTGATGAATTAAAAATAATTTGCATTATTTTATTGACATTTTATGTCTGCCTAATTTAAAGGTCTTTATTACACTAAACATTAAGTAAAGTTATTATTTTAGAGTCATCTGGGGAGCGTAAAGAGCTGACTTCAATAGCCTCATTAAAATATATTTTCAGCACTCAATGTTATTCAGCCCCATAAATAACAGCTTTACACCTACATTAGCTAAAGACAAGGCTCTTAACATTATACACTCGTTTATAATTATAACAATATTTATATACGTTACGACCCCACTACTACCTTTAAAAGGTAAAAAAATGGTAATGGTTTTAAATGGTAGAAAAAATGTTTCACATTTAACTATATTTTTTAAGTTAGATGTGGAAGTTCATACTATCTATATTTGTTTCTTATACTGAGTTAGGCTCAGTAGGCCCTGGCCCTTATGGGCTGTTGCGTCACTGGGTTAAGTTATTATGCATATAGTATCTGAAATTAATTTGTCAGAACATGCAATTCTTACGACAGAAATTTTATAGTTGCTTTATGATGCCTGAAAGTGTACTCACAACAAAATATCTACCAATTCTTTGAAATATAAGCAAATTATTTTAAATATTTTTCACTTTTTATCCTTTTAAAAAAATATTTATGTTAATTTCATTTGGTCTCTAATGTAATCAACTCAATGTGCAGTGAAATTTCAAATTTTTTTGAATAAGTGATTTTATAATAATTTTTCTCATTTACAATACTTTTTTTTCTATCTCATCATTATGACGGCATTAATAGTCATAACTTCCAAGGATTTATGTTATATTGCCTTTAACTACAAAAGGAATGGCTATACACACACACACACACACACACACACACACACACACACACACACACACACACAGGAAAAGAAATACTAACTTCTGTAAATTTATTTTAAATTTACGTGCTTGTTTAAGGTACAGTATTGTCGATAAATGTATGATAACATTATTAGTTATTTTAAAGCATTTTTTAATTATTTGAAAATACTGCATAAATAAATATGCTTTTTAAACTGCAATCATTTATGAATTCATTAAAGTGTTGTACTGTAAATCAACAGAAGAGAATTCTATAAGTATCATAAAAAACTTTCAAAAATCAGTCCTCAGGCTGATATATTATTAAGTTGGTGTGTCCATTTTACAATATTTGTGATTGCAGCTACTTTGAGGGGCAAGTTTTTGTTTTTATATATTTTTAAACATATTTTATTCATATTTTTGTGTGATTATTTAGCTCGAATTTTTCTAACATATACATTGAAAATGTGTCGCGTTTCATAAATGCATTATAACATTTTTTTAAACTATAATAATCCTGCTTTTTGCATGAAATAAAGTACTGAATTAAATGTTTGGTTGAAGATATACAGGACAATTAAAACGAATAATGTAATTTCAGTTTCAAAATAGGGTAATTGGTTACACTAATTGTGTTTTATTGTTCATGGACCTGATAAACTTATATTTCAATTTTAGTTCTTAACTTTATTTGTAGTGAAATAACTCTATGCTTAATATAGAGAGTACTTCTAACATAAATTGTAACTTTTTTTTCGAAAAAAGTCCCAGAGAGTTTATATTTATCGTTAAAAAATTAGTTTTGCAATCTATAAAACTCATTCACCAAAAGCAAATTACACTAAAAATTATAGGTGTAACAGTACTATATTTGAACATAAAATAACATTTCAACATATTCTAAATATAAATGCCTCAATGAGTACTTAAGTGTGTAGAAATTTCCGCAGAGATTAAGGTTCAGTATATATGGAAAAATTCTAAAAATTCTGTGCTTAACTAACATTCCTTTAATTATTGTAAATTTCATAAAATCAAAAGAAAGATTTCAAAGGAAAAAAATTAAAAATACTTCTCTATTTTGTTGTTGGTTTAGAGTTTTCTTTTCTTTTACTCTCCTTTTCGAATTTTCATGAATTTGTACTTTTATAATATTTGCAATGTTTTCCAAGAATTTAAAATAAATGAATATTGATAGCTATATATATATAAATATATATATATATATATTTATATATATATACATAATTTTTGATCAAATACATTAGTTAAAATACATTCAAAAAGATGTAAGACATTGAGAAATAAATTTAAGAAATTTCATAGATTTTAAAATTTACGCTAATCTACTGATGTCTTAAAATTTTTTTTTAATAATAAATTACCATGGCTTAATTAGCCATGATTATAAATTAAGAAAATGCAACATGATATTATTGCATTCTTAGAGATTAAAATTAATTAAATTAAAAATAGTATTTTAATACATTAATTTTCTTAAGAAATGTGTATTAAATTTAGAAGTTAACTTTATGCGTTATGTGTTCAGATAAATTATTTTAGTGAATGTATTATACACATTTTCCTTATAACGTTTTAACCGGAAACACAGTTGTTCACTTTATTACCAGAAAAACTGTTGAAATAAAGTTTCAAATTGAGTAGTGCTCATTTCGATAACAAAACAAAAAAAAATATCCAGATAGTCTTAAAAACCGTGATACTTACATTTCTCAAAATTATATTCAATGAACCTTTGGATATGATTCAGAACAGTGTTTTCCAAACTCTTGACAAATGTGTAAGTTTTTATTATTTTCGTAACTCTGAGTACCTCTCATAAAAAAAAGAAAAGAACAGATATATTTTAATAATTATCAAAATATATATTTATTTTTCTTTCGATTATAAGAAAAGAGAAATAAAATTATTCACACACACACTCATAATAAAAGTAGAGTAAAAGTTATAATATAAATGATACTTATTTTGGATTAATGAGAAGGATGAAACTATATGGACTTGACTTATGAGAGTATAGAACTACGCGCAGCTAAGCACGGTACACTGCATATCCCAACTCCGGTGCAACACGTAACCCCACTAAACTTTCCCAGTAACTCTAGGGGTACGCTTACCCCACTTTAGAAAACACTGATTTACTATATCGGTAGTTAAATAATGCAAAAAATTATAGCTTCAATATAATAAATTGAATAGTTATTTGATAATACCCCTATGAAGCAACAAGAGGGATATTAGTGATAGGCTTAGTAATTTTGTTCTTAGCCATGTAAGCCTCAATAAATGTAACAAACATCATCATCTCTACATGGGGGTCTTAGTGACATTATAACTCTAACATAAGGATTGACATTTTTTTTAGGAAGAGTGCCTCTTTCTGATGAAAAGCATTATGCGTGCTACTTCCAATAAACAAAAAATTATGAAACGGGAGAAATGTTACTTTTAGGCTTATTATGGTAGCTTTTCGCTAACAGCAAATCTCAGTAATAGAAATTTAAAAATAATTTAATAAATACAATCTTAGATTTAATTGTTAGCACATTTCTTACAAGCTCGTACAAATAGGTTAGGTATAAAATAAAAATAACTTGAAAATATTATTTCTAAATAAATATTAATCAGTCAGTGCTCACTGTGTGGCTTTTGCATTTGTGATTTTTTTTATTAAATAATGTATTTTAGGGTTAGTTCCCACTCTCTCTCTCCTGAAAATGCAAATAAAATTAGGTTGTTTTAAGTGAATATCAATTAATTTTGAGCAATATTTTGATTTTAATACTTTTATAATTAAAACATTTGTTCACAAACGTATATGGATCCAAACCTACAACACCTAACAGCCAAATAGAGTAAATTTGGAAAACAGCTTGTCGGTATAAGTTTCAAAAATTTAGTATAATTTGGATCACTTGCAGTTGAAGTAAATAAGTTTTCTGGAGCTTTCTTCGTATCCTCTCTTATCTTTAAGTACCCTCTAGTGTAGTATGGTGTCGCAGGCCAATAGTTTCGATTTGGACGGCAGGTGTGTAAGACAATTGACGTCTTACAGAGAAATTGAAAAAGGTTTTGTGAAGATCAGCTTTTTTTTATCACCTTGAAAATTATTAAACTTAGAACTGAATTATTCCAGAAAAATTAATGTTTCTGTTTTAAATCTACCATAGCTCGGAGCATCATCAGTTTTGGTTGATAGTTCGTGTATTACTGTGAATTTTGTCAATTTTTCTTGCAAAAGCAAACATTTGTTCACAAAAAAAAAGATATATTTCCAATTAAGGTTGAAAAAATTTGTCATTTCCTCTGTAACCGCGTAAAACTAAAATATTTAAATATCTCATAATACTCGTATTGGCAATAAAAGTTAAATTCCATGGTCAATCTTCATTTTTAAGTAGCAAACTCTCAATGACCAGTTCACTGTTTTCTTTCTGGTATTTTAAAGCACGATCCTCAAATTCCAAAAATTAACGAATGCACTTTTCCTTGGAATGTCAGGAGCACAAAAAAACTTAAGAGCATTCTCTATATGATAATTTTATATTGTTTTTCAATTAATTAAGAGTATTTAAAATATATTTTTGAGTTACTTTTTTACAAAATAAAAGCATTTCAATTTAAATTGCAATATATATATGTACTGCATTTAACATATGTTCTTAATATATTTCAATATTATAAAAGTACCGCATTGGGAGAGTAATGTGCATGTATCTATATTCAGAAATATTGTTCTTAATTACACAATACGCAAAAAATGTCTAGTTTCTAATAAATCAGAAAAAATAAAAAATTATAAACATTTTACTAAATACTGTTTAATTCAAAACTACCCAATTAATTTTATTAATAGATATTTAAATAATGATATTCTAAATAGTAAGGATTAAATTTCCATAGTTTTAAAAGGTTTATATTATAGATTTATTATTCTTCCTAGATAGTTTTAAATACCCCCAGTTTCTAGTTTTAGATAAAATTACTTTTTTAGAATTTATTATAACTTTTAAACCATATTAAGAGTCTCTAAGATAATTGTAGTATGTTTACATTTCTTATTTTATTATTTCTATTCTTTTCATACTTTTACTAAGTGCTATTTTTTAGCCTTTGCTTTGTTTTGAAATTGTATTTGGGTCCAGAATCTGGCAATAACTTGTTTATTGTACTCAGATTTAGCGCGGGCTCTGCATTTCAGTATGTAATTTTTGGGTAAGTTACCTTTTCCATATAATGGATTTAGATTTCCTATCCATTATTTCCAATTGATAGTTGCTCGGTAATATTAAAAGAAATAGGGGAAGTTTGGCTGGCCAAAAAACATGTTCAACCCCTCTTTTATACAGAAAGAATTTTTTAAGGAAAATTTTATATATACAAGCTGTCTTAAGTCAGCAATGTTGATAATACTGAAGCATCCATTCTTTTATATTTTACTGCGTTATTTCAATTTTTCATATATCCTTCTAAATTCTGTTGTCTTGTTATCTAGCAATTGATATTCTTTTAAGTATTAATCATGTTGAATCATCTCTCTTGTAGAGAAATTTTGATTACACACATATATATATATATACATACATATATATATATATGTGTGTGTGTGTGTGTGTGTTGTGTGTGTATTTATACTATGAATTTTTATACTTTAAATTTCTATTTATTTTATCTTGGTCTTTCCTACCGAGTTGCAAAGGGGGAAGGTTGGCGCCTTCAAACTAGTTTAACCCCACTTATTCGGTCCTAAGTCCGAAATTGCATTTTGACTCGCTAGGTTCTTATTTGTATTTCATTAGATTTGTGTGATCTTAATTTTTTTTTCCTGTTATGTTCTATATTTTATATAAATTTCTTCCATATCTATATATATATATATATGTTTTAACTTTTCAATAAGTCTTCGTGTGCCACTGCAACAACTTCACCGTGCCACGGTTTGACACTTTTGCTGCTGGTTGGCCACCCCTGCTCTAACCGATGACTCGACACAAGCAAAAACGACTACTGACTCACCGCTATGACTACTTAGCTACTGCAATCATCAAGAACAGCACATAACAGCATTGTGTAAGTAGACTCTATAACTTATATAATTATTTCCAATCACATATCTGAGTTCATCTTAATCAGTAATACATTATTTAGAGCATATTATTTAAGTTGAAGGAAGAAACATACTTTATTTCAATAAATTTCTATCGTCACAAAATTTGTAAGATTGCTTTAAAAATTAAGTATAAATTTGAATTTTAACCATTTTAACCTACAGGAAAAATAGAAACTTAACTTAAGGAAATGCTAAATAGATATTTTAGCATTCCTTTCAAAAACAATATATACAGGGTGAGTACAAACGATGGAGTCTATTTTAAAAAATCATATTATCGAAACTACTGAGCATACGTGAAGTAATACATAAATGTAAAATAAATGTTTCATTATTTTTCTGTTTCTAATTTTTGATGCTTGACACTAGTGTTACACGGCATACGTTCAATCTGTAATCCAGCTTGTTCCATACATTACGCAGCATCACTCTATCAATAGCTAGTAATGCCGCACGAATGCTTACATGTCGTTCTCTGATATTTGCATCAATTACAAATAATACGGCTGGAAACTTAATTTTCTTCCTAAAATTTTCCATTCTATTTTTTGCGTCATTTCAACTTCACAGGTGGCAACTCTAGTAAACTTCCGTGAACTTTGAAATAAACTTCATCTTGCCTTTTCCACTGATTCTTCCGAAAAGCTTATCCAGCGGCTGCTTTTCCTTTTGTTGTGTCCCTGTCCAATTTTGGACAGAGTTCACACTGCCCGACGCGTATCTAAGTGTAGGAGGAAACATATCATCACCAACAAAAGCCATAGCAACAATTATTTATTTAAGACAGACAAACACAAATAACAAGCACAAGTTCGATTTATAAGTGGAAACCTCGGAGTGATTCTCTAATACCTCGATTATTTCTAATACTCAAACCTAATACTCAAATCTAACATTCAAATCTAATATTCAAATCTAATATTCCCGTCTAAGTTATCGCAGCTATCAGAATGGACAAGGAGACGAACTCTTGCTAACCCCAGGTTGGTACTGAATCTAATTCCTTTAATGATTAATCTAATACTTTACTTTAATAATATCAAATACTATCAAATGCTCGCTAAGTTCGTTGAAGTAATTCACCGACGATACTTACGTACAGCTTGGCAACTCCTTCTCCCTATACATTTACGAAATCTAGATTACATATAGTCGAACTAATTAGCATATAACTATCTCGTGTTTTCCCCGAAGAGGCTGTGAAATAGAATAAATGCTGGCCCCAAAGTTACCCAAGAGGATTAGTAATAAATTCTCGCATATAGCCCCGTCACACTTTTACACGAGCGACCTCTTTTGTTAAATTGTTGATACCATTATAGAATGTTCTTGTTGAACGGTGCTTCTTTTTTGTAGAGATTTCCAAATGCACGCTGCACCAAAATAACTGAAAACAAACGTACTTACTCTAATACACAAAAACTCTCCTCTGTTATTGTCACCAAGTTTGGATTTGAATCACAGCGATCTTCAATGTGCTGTCTATCATTGGTTGAAAAACACTTGGTAAATTTCCTTTTTACATTTTTGCATCATTTATATTACTATAAGTAGTAGATTTTAAAATACGTCTTTTTTAAAATCTTGTCCATTATTTGTGTTCATCCTGTACATATAGCTATATATGTTCGTGTGTGGAAACACGTGTATATACAGTGAAATACGTTTTAAGCGAAAATGCTTAAAATGAAATATTGGTTAGCATGAAATAATACAATGGTCCCAACAAACTACTATGCATTTTTATGTATCTTTTTTTCTCTTTCCACAAAACTAAAATCGCTTAACGTAAAAAAAAAAATTCTCTTCGGGGAATGAAAAATAACCAACAAACAAATACTGAAAATACCAGCCACACAGGTTTAATTTTGGAAGAATTTGTTGCAGTAGATGATGGTAATCAGTGTACAGCCCAATTATGGTAGACAAAGACAATTTGGAGCTTGTTCAAAGCTCAACAAATGTCAGTGATGAAGATTTCGATGACAAAAATGAAATGAATAATACAGCTCATATTCCCACATCATCCGAAATAAAGAACATCATGAATAGTATGCCCAGGTGTTTAGTCGCACATTCCGATGATGAAACAGTAAATAACAAAATGAAAACATGAAACAATTTGTTGCCAATTTGATGCTAAAAAAGGCAATGCAGAGGAAATTACCAGATTACTTTAAAAAAACTCAATAAGTGTTTTGTTTTCAAAAAGAAGCTTGAAAATTTTGTATTAAATTTCATTAAATTCTTGTGAATGTTTTAGTGTCACTGATTTTTATGAAATGCATGCATATATACATATCCTTGTAAATGAAATTTACTTTAATAAACATTTTTTTTGAATATACGTTCCCCCCCCTCAGATATTACAACCGTAAGCGAAATTCATTCAGAATTCTATTTGTCTCCTTTAATTTTGAGCTGACCCCTCAATCAGCGCCTCACCGAAATATAGTTAAAACATTCAATTCAATCTTGAATGACTGTATTTGAAGAATAAATGATGCAGGTCATCTCCATAAGCGAATGCTTAAGAGCCCATTCGACCGTTTTAATGCAGATGGGGAGAAAAGGCAACATGCTTGCATTTTTTTTTCAATCTATGCCTTTTCAGCACCATATTTATTCGGAAATCTTTTACGTTGGCAGACTATGAATAGTGCTGGTTAGTGAACGCAAACGAGTGCATTGTGCAAGTATGAAAGCTTTTCATTTTTTCTTTTTTTTCCAGTTTTGATTTTCGAATGGATAGATACTGTTAGAGGTGCGTTTTCAATTTCATTCATTTGAATTCTTTCGTGATTTGTGTTAATCTGAAAAGAAAATGAGTGCTTTCAGAAATGCTAACGGTAATTTTGTTGAAAATAGCTTTCCGCGATTATTTCTACACTATAAATGGAAACACACGACAGTTTTGTGTTTTAGAGGGAAACATTCCTTTTTTTTGTCTCAAATACATGCAAAATTCAGACTTCACTTTATATTAAGAAGGTAGTAATAAAATTTATTCCTAATATTTTAAATTTAATGTAAAATTATATTGTGTTTTATTATATTAACCCGGGAGAAGGTGCGTACTCGATAATAACATTAGTAGTCATGCTGGTTGACTGAGTTACGTCAATCCTTTTTTAAAATTATTTTTACTGTATACGATAAAAAATGTAATTCTAATGAATACTTTCATTAAGAGAAAGTATACTTACATACTTAAATGAATTTTTCAATTTTTTTTTGATAATTTGAAAAAAAATTTAATCAAAATGAACTAAAATGTTTCAAATGTGCGTAACTTTAATAATGAACTCAAATCACAGACACGTTTCACTAACATTACAGGAATGATATTTGTTAGCAAAACTGCCATATTTTGCTCAAGTTATTGTCCCTTAATGATCAACTAACAACACGTGGCACTTTTTCTCGCTTATGTCTTTTTGACAGCGAGCAGTGTGCCATGTGGTACACTTGTGGCTTCATATCTTTCTTGAATGAAATTTTTAGGTAGCATTTGAAAATTTTCCTTTCAACTCAAACGTGTCATGTTCAACACGTTAATCAAATTTACTTTCACTATCATGATTAATATGCATTATTTTCTTAGGATTCTTTCTTTGTTTGATCAGTTTCAACTTCATCCAATACATATCACACAGATACCCATTGATTTCTTTATGTTCCGTTCATTTACATTTTTAAACCATAACAAGTCGCACAACGCAGCAATCATAACTACTCAATATTTTGGAACAAAAGTGGTCACGCGCTGAACTCAGTCAAAACATATATCTTAATATTTGCGTTGCTGCTGCTTGTGCCACCTGTCTGACGTAGTCAGATCAAGGTGGAATAAGCAACAACAACACAAATTTGTAAAAAAACGATTGATACTCCCAAAAAAGAGGGATACGTGTGACTATATATATATATATAATACATTTTAGTTCCCATTAAGATTGTCATATAGGAGGATACTGGCATGGACATTGGTTACAAATAAACAGATATTTTCCCACATAATTAAAGAATTCGTGAGCCTGGTGTAACTCTGTGCCAGTTCGATCGCTCCCGGGTTAACAAATATATATGCAATTTTGCTTAACTATTAAAATAAGTGTGCTATATTTTAACTGTGAACAATAAATTACGCAAATTTGAAATTGAATTTCTTTCATTTATTTCAAAATGATGACATTGATTCCGTGAAAGAAAATAATACAATTATGTATATATTTTTACGTCTTGAAAACCTTTTTTGTGAAAATACATACTTTAATATATTCTACAGGGTGTATCAATTCAACGATTACAAATATTCAGGACCGATAGAGTACAGAGAGCTGAGAAATCACTTAGCAGATTAGAGCATGGTTGGAAACTCTTCCTGGCTCGTTAAGACGACACAAAATACAAGAAAGACAGGGCTCGAATAAGAGAAGAAAACATGTTTATTGTTCCTATTGCAGAAAAAAAAGTTGGAAAGTCTTTGACTGGTGTACGTGACATATGATGTTACGTAAACCAAAGCCCTAGATGACGATGCATGGAACACACATGTGCTGCTTCCTATGAAACTTTTTTGAACCTGTTGACATAGGGAAGTAAGATCAAACGTTACACAAACGCTGAGCTCGCTGATATACATCTAGCACAGTGATGGGCAAAGTACGGCCCGCGGGCCAACTCCGGCCCACCGAGGGTTTATCGACATGGATAGTACATGACCTGCTACAATTACGTTTTGACGATCGAGAAGTTTAAAGTGGATTTTACTTAGAAAAATAATAGATGCATAGATTTTAAGAACATTCAATCATCACTAGATGTTTTCTTGATGCCGTTTAATGTATACCCGGAAAATGTATCTCCAGAATTGCAGTTGGAAATTATTAAAATGCAGTGTAGTACCCATTTAAAGCAATTGTTCTTGAATTCCACAAAACTAGATTTTTACAGAACACTGCCGAAAGCTGAATTCCCAAAGACGATTGCTCACGCCCAGAAAATTATGGCGATCTTTGCGTCATCTTATGTGTGCGAACAGACTTTTTCGAACATGAAATTGTAAAGCAAGATATCAATCATTGGCATGGTCAAGTAATTTCAGCGCGTTTTTCACATGTTGTATTTTACAATAATGCAACTAATTAACTTTTTACTGACATAAAGTAGTACTGTACCACTCCTCTAAATTTACTACTATTGAGCTGAAAAGAAATAATGACACAAATCTGTCAGCACTAAAAAAGCAACAAAAAAAAAGCGAAATTCAGGAAAATGTGTAGGAAAATTCGGGAAAACTATGGGGCCATTTAAATATGATTCGGCTCATCTAGGGCACAAATGCGACCAAATGCCAAAACCGAGGTCAATTGGTTGCTTATTGGCTGAGAAAAAGGTACGACAAAATATGGAACGAAGACGAAGACGAAATTTGCGTCCTAATAGCGCTTTTGTTCCACTACGTGAAAAATGCGCTAAAAACTCAATCAGAAACCGATTGACTGATGAACACCTTTTCGTACTGCTGAAAGTTGCTTCGTCACAGCTGGAACCCGCTTTCGAAAATATTATGGAAAATCAAGAACAATTCCATATGTCTGACACGTCTAATATATCAGGGCCTTCGAATAAAAGTTAAAATAAATATTATTTAAGGTAAAAAGTAATTTGTAACATTTGTGTGTAATGCTGTAATGTTTTTATAACATTATGATTAAAAGCTTTAACACAAAATGCATTTTTTTTATAATTCTGGCCCTCCTCTAGAATTTCGTAAACTTTGTGGCCCTCCATTAAAAAAGTTTGCCCACCACTGATCTAGCACATGGGGCCCCTTATTGCAATGGACGTACTATACAGCGGATGTACGCTCAACGTTAATCCAGATGATAATTCCCCAGCCACGCCTTCATTTCACGATTGCACCAAAGTTTGTCTGAAAGTACATCCTTCAACGTGGACCCACAGGAATGTGAGAGAAGAGCAAAAACATCAAACAACTAGGAGGCTGTGCTGAATACGGTAATAACAATTCTGGTACCAACACGTGAGGTATTAACAGACATTTTGGGGATTCAATTAGCCGGAGTGTGATGTCTGCATCACGGCACAGTGCCGTAATTTCGAACCTCTAATTTGATGACGACCGTTGTCCTTTTAATGTTCTTTTTTCAAAGACTTTTGGTGCACTAAGGATAACGCATGTGTTTCCTCCTGTTATTCGTGGAATATTTTTCTTGTGTCTAGTGTCGACACTATTGCTTATGCAATTCCCCATCATCTAAGTTTACTGTTTCTTAAAGCTTTGTAACCGTTGCACTGATATACCCTGCATACGTATGTTTCCTTAAAAACTTGTAATTCAAAATATATTACAAATACGAATTATTTTTAATTGAAGTACATGCAATTTGATATAGTTTAGATTAAATGACTTTCATTGCATGAAGGAGGATAAATGGAATGCGCTTAATTTACATGTAAATGAATAAGCATGTTGCAGCATAGTATAATTATTTTTTATTTATGAAAGGATATTCAATTGTGGGGTATGAAAGGCGTCGAAATGTAGTACAGTAACTATATATATATTTTTTGCATTTGATTGTCTGGTTATAAGTGTTTATTTTAAATGAAAGTAATAGATGTGCATATGGATGAACATGAGAAAAAATGTATTATCAAACTGTTTAGAATGGCTAATTTTGTGCGATTAAAAAAAACATGATTTGTCAAAGCCTGGTTTTTAACGCAATTTTACAGATACAAGGCATTGATTAATGTTCGAATTACTCTGTACACTTTAGCAATAATCTATATAAATAAAAAGGAATGTGTGTATATATGTGACCTCTCTTCACTCGAACATCATTCAACTGATCACTATGAAAATTGGCATGGATGTGTATTTTTTATATAGAAGGTTTTTTTGTGGTATCCTCTTTGTTATAGCTTCCCAGCAGGTGGCGTTGAAGCATATAAACTTTTTCAGCGTTTAATAAAACGCTAAATTGCCAACATGTTTGCAAAAAATGATGCCAATTTGGCTTTGTTGCCCACATTTCGCTATATTTCCATTGTATCTCCATTATTATGTAAGGAATGGCATTGTTGCAAATATTACAATTTTATCATAAAATAAATACAACAGAAAGTACGATTAACGTATTACATATCCAGATATAAATTATTTACACTATCTTAAGCATTCATTACACAGAATTTGTTACATTGTGTTAATTTTACTGAGCAGAGATTAGCTTAGGAAGGTATTTTCAAAAATCGACCCACAAGAGAGTTACGGCCGTTATAAATTTTTAAAAAAATCCTTTTTATTAGCTACTAGACCTTCAAACTTAAAATTGAAAAAATATGGTTTTGTTTAGCTGAGATATGCAAATACCTTTTTTCGTTTAATTTGCAATTAATGTAAAATTAACTAATTAAAAAATTCTTCATCCTTCAATCTGTGTTGTTTAATTTTTTAACTCACATGTGCGAAGAACGAGTGTATTAGCTAGTTGTCTTTAAAATTACTTTTGATTTTCGTTCTTTAGGAAGAAATAAACAGGCATGTGATAACGAATAAAATAAAATTGTTTGAAAATAAAAATCACCTAAGTATTAAATTGAAGTACGCGTATGTATTTTTTCTAACTTTGAAAATTAAATCATTTTTATGAGATAAAAAAAAGGTTTAGATCACTAAACAGTTGTAACAGACGTGGTAAAAAATTATTTTATTTACTTATGGACTACTCTATTCTTTTAAAAATAAAACCTGATTTAATTATTGGAAACAATTATAATTAAATATAATCATGGTCTGAGCAAATCTTATTAAAATAAATAACTTATGGCATTTTAAATAAGTCTTTAAAATTGTTTATTTCAATTAACTCAGTTATTTTAACGTTAATGAGAAAACGTTACAATTATGTAACTCAAAGAAGATTCACCTGTTCTTAGAAATTATTACCAAAATTGGTAGACATGCTTTATATCCATTCATTCGTATACTAAGTCAAACGCACTACACTTACCTTTTCCCTTACGAACAATGTGGACCTAGTGTGTTTGACGATGAATGCAGTGAATGAATTGATGGAAATTAAATCGGCTTCTAATTTAGAACACTATGCTATCAATAAGCCAGATTCATTTTATTATAATAAATTGGGTCCCTTTACACATTAATTCCCTTTCGCGAGTATTTAAAGTTGAATGGAATTAAAGTTTTAATTTCCTAATTTCTCATGAATAGGCATGATAGAATATATAATGTAATTTTGAAGCGTAAGATCTGTTATATCGATTTATGAAAGGGTAGATGTGATGATCATTTTATTATTTAGAAATTAGATAAATTAAGGTGATTTGTGGAATATAACTAATTACTTATGCAAAAACAATTGTACTTTTATATTCCTTTTATAACATGGGCGGGAAAACCTTTCCAGGTTACGGGCTACTTCTAATTTTTTTCAAGGTGTCGCGGTTGACTAAGTGGCGTAGATGTGGTGTTCTAAGAAAAATGTCTACAATATTTATATAAACTTTGTAATAAATACTGAATATAAACTTACCTACATATCTATGAGAAAAATAAAGAAACACTTACACCTTAAACTTTGTGTTTATAGCAAAACGCAAGATATTAAGATAACAATAATAGCCACAAATTAATAATATCGAATAATGCATTAATTATCAAACAATTCAAAATGCGTTAGAAAATAAAACATCCTCATCCGAAGAAAGCTCTTGCAAGTGTAGTCGACAGAAGACTTAATCTGCATATTGTCAGTTAATCCTGAATATTTCAGTATATAATTACTGACAATCGTGTGGCGGTCACCCCAAAATGTCTTCATGGACCACCTGTCGATTGCAATCGACTTACTGCCCACCTCGGTTTTAAAAGTTTCTGTATATGTGAATAACAAAAAGTAACATTCTAGAAAGATTGTAATTGATTTTTTTAAGGTAAGAGCATTGTTTTTTTAACGTTGCATTACATTTCGAGTTAACAAAAGCAACAAAACATAACAATAACTACATGAAATCGGATAGAAATAACAAGTTCCAAAAATTGTTTTAGTAAATGAACCAGTTTAAATTGGTTGTTGGAGGTGTTGTTCGAAATATATGAAAAACATAAAGCCGAAAGCAACATCGTCTCAATACTTTATCTTATATTTCCTGCAATTTTACGAATTAATTTTTGTGTGAGTCGTATTCTACAAAGTTAAATAGCCTATTCTTGTCATTTTTTAATTAAATCAATGGGTTTTTTTTAACTTGAAGGCATATACTTTTGTGTATGTGTAAAAAGTACTCCTGGGATGCATTGTGAAAAAATTAAAAATGAATGAAAATATAATCGCACATATGATAAATATATTTAAAAAATGAAGGTATACTTTTTCAAAATTTGCATTAATGGTATGTTTTATTAATTATTGGTTACTACTGGTTCTTAATTTGTTTCAACATTGATGTCCCATTAAGAAAAACCTTACAATATGTATGCACATATAACCATTATTTAATTTTTCTTAATTAATATTGACAAATTTAATTGCTTGCCTTTATTTTTATCGAATAGAGTAACTGATGTTTATTAGATCTCTCATGGCTCCAGATTCCTTTTGCTTGTGTAGCATGGTAGATTGTGGAGGAAGTTGCCAGCTGTCATCTTCGTCACTTCACCATGGTCCTTAAGTATGTCGTCTGTCGCCAATAGCCATCATGTTGCTTTATGAGAGTGAGTGAAAGTTATTTTAATGCTGTACTATAAAGCTTCACGTTGGCTATTGCTGACGTACCTTGTAATCTTGATCCACAGTCAGGAGATGAGACAACAACTGGCATCACTTCTTCAAACTTCCACACCACACCATGTTTGAGCTTCGACAGATTTATATACGCATCAGGCCCTTCTACATTACAAGTTATCTTTAGTGCGACGTTAATAAACTATTTCTCTTCAACTTAGCTCAATGGCACAAAAGCCCAAGTGGCATAAGACTATATAACTATATTCATCTTGGGTAATGAGATACATAAGTAGTTGTCCCGGTCAGGTGGTCAGTCTGACACGAATCCCTAGTGTTTGGTTCCAAAGCAAGCCAACCCAATGAATTGAAGAAAGACTTAATCAACCTTTCCCAGCGTGTGGTTTGAAGTCTGGAGCTGTGGCGTAGAAGTTGGATACGCTACCACACTACCAATGGACTCTCTTGCATGTATTTAATTGAAATGATGCTTAGAATAGAGATGCTTCCTAGAAAAGGAATATAAGGGACATAAAGTGCAAATGTGATAATGGATACCGAACTTAATTAATCTTGGCTTGATTTTCATTAGTTATTTATTTATTGCTCTTCAATTACTTTTGTATTTAAATTACATAGTGGAAACGATATATATCGATACACTGAAAACTAATGACTCACGTTTAAGTACTTGGAAACGTATTTTTCATGATTATAAAATAATTTTTTAGTACTTAGTAAAATACTATATTAAGAAATAACTTACGAGCTGTTATATAGCTCCAAATCAGGGTTACTCATACTTTGGGGCACCACCCTCCCCCTCTAGGGGAAGGGATGATAATTCTACCAGGGGTGTGTGAGCATATCAAAATGTCAAAAATAAAAGATTTAAAAAATTAATAATTTACTGAATGGGATCAAAAATCAAAATATATTCTGAGTTAATAAAAAATACACGTTTAAAATGATGTAATATTCTTATAAATGTATCAGTACTGAGCAATGTATTTTATCATTAGTTTATTAATGATAAGTTAAGAACAAGTTAAATAATTACCAATGACCCCATGGCTTGCTATATACAAAATTATATACAAAATGTAATACTTATCTTGATGATTTGTTCAGTTTATAATTAAATTCGTATTGTAGCTTTAGCGCCATAATGCAAAATATTATTTAATTCAATACATTAGTGATTGTATAGAAGAGAGCACCATGGAAATTATGACTGAAAATTGGGTCGCAAACATATTGAAAGTTTGAGAAACACTGCTTTAACTGCAAGTTTAATCGTTGTAAATGATTTAATTTTTTTATTTAACAAAACTATATGATACAATATATACGGAAACATATTTTTAAAAAAACTTGTATTTCAATGAGGTTATAAGATCTTGAGAAATAATATAATTTACTCAAGGAATATCATAAGATAAATGGAAATGCTAAAACAGAAAAAGCTAAGAAACTCTAATGCAAGGAAAATTCCTCAAAGTCTGTGTTTCCTTAAATATTTCCTCGGAGCTTTGAATAAGTTTATTTACATAGCTAATAAATAAGAAATAAAATAAATTGCATCATTATTCATGTATTATTCAATTGCTCAAACCTATAGAAATGATGCGGAGAGACGGCATACATTTAAATAAATTTAACTATATCTTACATTTCGTTTCTACATGGAAAGTAGGAATATAAATGGATGAATAGTACATGATAAAGAATTATGAGTAGAATCATAGTCATTTCCCTTTTTTTGGCGCATCAGTATTGGTTACATAGTTGCAAGAATCTTGTTGAATTACTGGAGCAATTTTGTAGTAAGATCACGCATAAGATACTTCTTGTCTTTGGGAGACTGCCATCTGAGATTTGTCTTTGGGTCCATTACTATCATTTCATGTCTGAAGATATTAATGCGTGGAAAAAACATGAATGCAAAGAATGTCAAAATAACAGTAATTTTTGTGCTTTTTGCCATTGTTTCAAAGTTGTTCACTATTTTAATTTGTTAAAAAAATAATCGAGCATTCTAAGAATTTATTTTACGATAGGAAATAAATGCTAGTGGCTATAAAAGGCTTTTAAGTATTGTTTTTTGTAAGAGAGTTAATTTTATGCAAAATATTCGATTATCTTGGATGAAATTTCGGTATCATTTTTAAGTTTTTAAAAGATGCATAGAGTGAACCCAAAGTCTTCACCTGATTATAAATATTTATTGTTCTCAATCAGGAGGCCTAATGACAGAGACACTACAGGTCTAAGGGTGCTAACCACGGATTGGGCAAGGTTGACTCATATTTCATCTCTTCAGTGGGTCGATTTATCGACCCACTGAATCGATAATCTTGCTTGGGGACTAAAAACTGGGAGTTTCGCTTCAGACTGACCATCTGATCGGGACATCTGCTCATGCACCTCAACGCCCAACGATCGGGCATACTGAAATGGGCACAGTAGGCTATGACCCTCGTGGGCTGTTGCACCGTTGAGTTCAGTTTAGTTTCGTGCTCAAAAATTAACAAAACGTTTGTTTGAATATATTATAAGTACTGTCATGAAATGTTTATAATGAATTATAGACGGTATTCGAGTTCTTGCCAAGTGTTCATTAACGTGTCTTCTGTTATGCTGTCTTTTTTTTGTGTAAACATTTCATGACATCACTTTACTAAGTTTGTTTCAGAACAGCAATGACTCATGACGTCCATAGTAATGCTGAATTTTAAACGGAACGTAACTGGGCCAATTCGTTTCTTGAACTTGAAGCACTTAGGGCTTTCTCTTGAATCGACAACATTTAAGTCCGAAAATGATGTCTTCCATACAAGTGTTTCTCCGAATCCCCTTTGAAGGAGCACTTCCGTCATCTGTTGCACACATAAATAAATAAATAAACAAAAAAGAAACCTTAAAGAAAAATTGATCAATTCAGAGGTACAAAAGTTACATTAAATGGTTATTTTAAAACATAATGCTTATTTTGTAATTAGTTTTTGTTACCAAAGCGTGACTTTTTTGGTTCATCCTATACTTTTTAAGTCAGAGATTTTTAAACATTTGTTTGGTGAATCCTCGGAGATTTTTGCCTGTCCATGTTGAGAAAAAATGCCTTATTAGAGTATAATTATATAAAATTTCTTACGATAATGTTTAAGCTAATGTAATAATTTCAGCATGTAGAATTCATAATTTCCCTTAATAACTTTCTAAACTATGTGAAAAATTAAATCTTGCAGCAGTGTCAGTAAATGAATTTTGAATCAAAATGAAAAAGAAGCAATATTCAGCATTGTGGGAGATGCATTGAAAATGCAGTGACGGATCTTACGCGTCCTTCAATTAACCTCTGGGGTAATTCTTTTGGGCCAGCATTTTTTTCAACCAACCTTCTCCGAAGGACAGGAAGCATGATATGCAAATTAAGTTTAATATATATATATTATATTTATTCACGAGTTTGGAAGTTAGTGAATTACGAATAGATTGGAAGTAAAGTAAACCTACAGGGAAACGTATACGTAAACAGTGCACGAAACAAGAAGTTTGAATATTAAGAAATTGATTAGTTTAACTATTGGAGCCGTGTTAAATTAATCGCAAATAATTAAAAGATCCCAAGAATTCAGGTACTGTGATCTTAAATCAAGTTGGTGTTTAGAAATTAAACTAACGGTGTCGTCACTAAATATTTAAGCTCGCTATAAATTTATATTAAAAGTAGAGCTGCATGATTGAATATATTCTAGCCAAAGCAATGTCGTCTCACTCCCATTCTACACTCACTTCCAAAAGTTAAACGCGAAGGTGAAAAATGCAAAAAAAAATCAACAAATACTGCTTTGATTGACACAATATTTGGCAGTAAAGTAGCATATATATTTATAAATCAAACAAAATCAATAGTTATATACAGAATGAAAACAATATTAAGTCTTTGTAAGTTATCAGATAATGTCATACTGTATTAAACAGAATTATGTATAAAGTGAAAGTAAACAGCATGGAATGAAAAAAAGACATTAATAAGTTATGTAATCCCCCCTCATCTGTATGCAAAGCTTACACCTTCTGACCATGCTTTCAATTAGGTGGTCAACCACCGCAGAATTAAGCAATCGCCATTATTCTTGTAGAGCAGTTTCCAGTTCAATAAGAGTGGCAGGATGTGGGGAGCGGGAAGATACAGCATGGTTAAGATCATCCCAAAGATTTTCAATGGGATTAAGGTCAGGCGAATATGCTGGCCACGCCATACTCGCAATCCCTTCACTCTCCAGGTAGTCCTCGACGATGTCAGCTCTATGGGGGGGTGCGTTATCGTCCATTAAAACAAAAGTAGGGCCAACTGCTGCAGCGTACAATCTCATGATGGGTACTAGGACTTCATCTCGATACCGAACAGCCGTCACAGAACCCCGTTTAAAGATGTGCAGGTCGGTGCTGTATCCTAATGATATCCCTGCCCAAACCATAATGCTTCCGCTTGGGAATGCGTGATGTTCGGTGATGTTTTGAGACTGCTTGCGGGTTCCTTGTTTACGACATATCTTTATACACTTGCCATCTGGCTCCAGAGCAAATCTTGACTCATCAGTAAACATGACATTTCCCCAGTCAGACACAGTGCAATTGCCATATTCCCGGCACCACTTTAATCGTGCCCCTCTTGATTGGATGGATAGAGGAACACAAACTCGAGGTACCCGGGCATACAGTCCATTCATATGTAATCTTCGGCGTGCAGTAGCTACAGATATTGCCTTACCAATGGGCACTGTAACCATGCATGTAACCCGTGAGGAGATCGCTCTGCGATTCCGCTTGGCTGCAATAGCAATATATCGATCTTTCGCGGGGGTTGTAACCCTTAGGCGATCGCCTACGGGCATTCGGATAACTGACTGTGTGGTTTGGAATTGTTTCCATAAACGTGAAATTACAGAATGATGAACGCCGAAGGAAAAAGCAACATGTGTGATCGACTGTCCTGCTTCAATGCCTCCCACAGCACGCCAGCGCTGAGAATATTCCATTCGTTTGCAGGAAGTCATAGAAACACGTATGTCTTGAAAACAAATTGTACGAAAGTTTTAAACACCTTCTATCAGCAATTACAATCATCTTCTGTATCCCTTCATAAAGCTGGCTTCTTATAAGACAGCCCTTTTTGCATATTTCTTGACATGAAAGCATGATTGGCTGTTACTTAACATATTCGCACACTTCCATCTACCTCTGCAGCTAATTGTATCCTCTTCAATTCTGATTGGCTACCGGAAAATAGCATTTTCCTCTCCGTGCTTAACTTTTTTAAGTGAGTGTATTACTGATTGAATTTATCTTGTTTAAGTGTTGTTTTTGTCTGAGTTAAATATAGTGATACATAAAATAATTGAAGATAATTGTGATCATTTATTTCCTCCCACATCTCTAGCCGGGTCACATGGAAGAAGAGAAGTAAATTCTTTATATTGAACTTATTTGCATATCACGCTTCGGAGAAGGTTGGTTGAAAAAAATGCTGGCCCAAAAGAATTCCTTCAGAGGTTAATTGAAGGACGCGTAAGATCGGTCACAATGTTAATCCTTTTCTCAACAGCATATTTATGTGAAGTAGAATTTTTGTCTAAGATGAAAATAAAAAGGTACAGTAAAAAATTGATTTTAGATTTTTACTCTGCTAAATTGCTCCTTTGCTAATTTGGTCTCACACTTGTAAAGTTAATTAGGGAAAAGCAACAATAGTCTTTCATTAACATTAAATTTCAAATAGACAAAAATTGTAGAAATTTAATTTTTTAGTAATCATAGGTTTAATTTTTAAATATTTTGTTCACTTGTTCAATGATTTTTGAGAATAGTTGCGTAAAGTTTTGTGGATTTTCTGAAAGGTTTATTTATTTTTGTTTAAAAACTGCAATGATCACTTTTTTTCATTTAAATATTATTCATATTAAAATTAGTAGAAATGTTGAATTAATTTGTGTTGTACTTCTTTAATACCTAATAGAGTTTTTCTGTTAGAAATTTTGAAAAAAAAACCCACTCAATTTTTATTTACCATTCCAAGAGCCAAAGAATTTCAAGAAACATTTGTTCAAAATGTATTTATGTATTAATTACAATCGTACCTATATTTTAGAAGTTTGCTTGTAAGAAATACCTTATTTATAAAATAGCATTTTAGTTAAGGTAGCCGACTGGCTGCCACAATATTTTTTTTTTTTTAAAGTGAAGATATGTGAATTTTTTTATTGTTTTTAGATTTTTTTAGTACATTTATGGGAAAAAATGATAAATTAAGAAGAGAAAAATAAATTATTATAACTTAAATGGGAAAAATGGGTAAAAATTGACAAAAAATAACATAAACGCGGTCCATTCTGTGCGAAAGGTTCATAAACAAATTTTCTATTTTTTTAATTCCGATGTGTTGCAATGTTCTTTATTGTCAAAAGGACCTTCAGGATAAGAGATATTTTAATTTTTCAAAAAAATAAATCACTTTATCTCAGTTACTATATGAAATTGCTTAAAAAAACAGTGATTATTATATTCACATAAGAGACTGTAAACTTTGTAATATAAAAGTGATTGATAAATCTGATTTTTAAATCACTTCTTCTATTATACAGAACTAACACAAAAAATATCACAGTTAATTATTTTTAAAACTTTCTTAGCAATCGCTGACCCCCGTTTGATTATTTTCAAAAAATCACATTTCCAGTACAACGTGTTTTAAAGTATGACATCTTGCTTAAAGTAATGGCATCTGCTTTTACTAAAACACTTGTAGTTTATTTTCTGGAGAACGGAAAATGATAAACTTGGCATTTTTATACAGCTAATAAAATGGGCTATAAAATAAAATCATAAAAAAATTCACAATTTTAGGGTAGTCAATTTTAGGTAGTTAAATTTACCTTAAGAAGCTTATGGCTAATTAAAAATAATTTAATAAAAGACAGAATAAAGTTGTCCTTCTCTCTTGTAATCACATACTCTTTCAGTAATGCCTATTAAACATTAATGAGATGATTAGCACTGTAATGTAAATTGAATCTATTACATGCGTTGAATAACTTCTTAATAAGTATTGATATTTTCCCATTGCATTATTGAAATATATTAATGTAATTGAATTATAATATATATATATATATATATATATATATATATATATACCTAGGGCTAGATTTTTACGTCTGTCGTTAGCTTTAGCTTTGAGCACCATACAAATGACAGATTGATTTTGCTCGTCCCACCCTGAATATGAGTGAGAGCACGCTGAGGGTGATCAGGGGCTTCCCACATCTGTATCCATTCCTACAACTTGCGGCTAGAGTACTCCCATGCCACGAAGACACTACATATACACGAGGGGTGATAACGAAAGGTTACAAGTCAAATACATAAATATTTGTAACAATAGACAGAAAATACAAAAAAGTAATTAAGAGGCATACGTGCCTATTGATTTTCGACCATAATCATCATGTCTATTTAACCATTTATTAAAACGCAGAAGCCAACTTCTTGTTTTATTAAGAACATTTATAAACCTCATGAACCACACAATGTATCACATTAGGTCTTACAGTACAAAAGAAAGAAGGAAGGATTACAACACAAACAACCATGCTTTCTTCGGGATTCGAAACCAGGCCCTATGGCACCGCAGACAGCATCACTAACCATTGTACCGGATGGGTGGCAACCAACTAGTTTAACCTGTTTTTGTAGAAATCAGGTGCTTGTCTGTTGAGCCAGATCTCAGCGGATGTTTTCCCAGCACTGTCTTGGAACATCAAAGCAAATCAGAAATGACATGCTGCACGCTACCATAGCTCAGTCCCAGCTCCGACGAGATTTCACACACATTTTGAATCATTTCTTCAATTCGTGCCGTGTTGATTTCTGCCGTTGAAGAGCTTGGACTGCCACTCCCCATATTGCGGTTTTCGACATCCTATCTACCTGATTAAAAAGAGTGGCACCATTTCGTTACGCCTGCACATTGCTTCTTCATCATAAACTTCCACACTTTGATTGTGAATGTCAGATGCGAACACATTCTTTGCCCATAAAAATTGAATCATGTCTCCTACTGCCAAACGAGACCAATTTCCTAAGCGTCTTGCCATTTCAATCGTCCTGAACCTTATGGGAACTTTTACTACCCACCCACAAACTAGTTGTATTACAAGTACCATTTGTAGCGCCAGTACACAAGTAGCACCATCTTGAGAAACAAAATTTCTTCTCAATATATAGTTTCCAAATGCTGTGGCTTGTAACCGGTTTTTCTGATTATCCCTCGTATATATATATATATGTAAATAAACATACACATAAAACTATTTAATTTTTTATAAATGTAAAGCTATTTTTTTATATTATACCTTGTTTGAAATTTACATTACATTAAATTTATTTGCTTTCATATTAATGAATTTTTGATTTTTCAGAAGTTTAATTTGCATTTATATTCTGACTGCAATCTTTTAAAAATATAAAAAAAAGAACCATTCTTTCCAATGAGAATCTTTTATTGTCGCTTATTTCTATGTTAACGGTGTTACAAAGAATAAAAAGAAATACGTAAATTGTTTTCCTTTTTTAAATTTCATAAATAATGCCAACTATTATTGTCTATTTGTATTTGTATACCAAAACTGATTGTCCAATAAATGTGTGCTGTAAAGTGTGTAGTGATGTTTTCTATTATCATTTGTTATTTGAGTGCATATAAGTTTTAATTACTTTGTTACATAAATTTTTAGTATTTTTAGTAACATAGATGAAATTAAATGCTTTTTTTAAAAATTCTATCGATCGACAGGAACATAATTGAATATTTTTATAAAAACACTGTTACAATCTCAAAATTTATATATACTAAAAGTGTTATATTAAAAAAATTGTACAGAATTGGAATTTTTAAAATTATTTTCAATCACATTTGTTATATTTATATTTCAATATTAAGGAGTGGGATCGTTTGATAATGTTTTTTGAGAATACAAATACAAGACCGGAACTGAAATTGAAACTAAGATAAATGTTTTTCTTAGAACTATAATCAGATTTTAAACACAAATTTAATTTATCACTAACTTGTTATAACAAAACAATAGGCGATTAAATTAGATTTATAATTTCAAATCATAGTTGTGAGTCTTAAAATTAAATTGCAATTTACCACCTATCCCCGCAAGGCGATTTATTTGCCTTATTTAATTTCATATAAGGATCAGTCTTTAATTGATTTACTCAAATATTAACGTTAGAGTACGAAACGTTACCTTTTTTGGTGCCAAATCCTTCAGAGACAAAGCTCTTTGTTTTAACCACTAGTTTTCAAATTCTATTCAAAACAAATTAATTCATAAAACACATGAAGCAAACTTAGCCAATTATTCATTTTTTAAATTGAAGAAATAATTTAAAAACTGATTACAATCACTATACATATTTGAATTTTGTACAAATATAAGAAATATGTATTTTTTTATTACTTATCCCTAAAATGTATCATAATTGAGACCTTGTATTTCAAGATATTGCCAGGATGATTATATTGACATCATTATCCGGTGCAATAAATTCAATACAGTTATAATGATAAAAATTTAAATTATGGTGGGCTTCCATTAACTTTACTTAACACAAAAATACGTTAACACGTTGGAATTTTAGATGCAACCGTAATATATGTTGACATAATTATATTCCCTAAGTATCCGATAAAATTTAATTTAACTTAACCATCACCACATCCATTCTACGATATATGAATTCAAGTGTTATCTTACGCTTTTTTTTAACAATTTTTCATTATGAATGTCGGGGAACCACGTAATATATCTGAATAATTGTTTCAGCAGGCATGAGTGAGCTCAATAGTTTCTTGAAAGAACGTAGCAGCTTTCAGTTAAACACTTTCCTGATAAAACCTTCCTCAGAGTTCCGGTAAACTCCACCAAGCACCAATTGTTCTGCAGGTGATGGGACAATTACATTTCCATTTCATGAACAAAGTGTCGTCGAGTTCGACGATCTTCCTTGTCTACCTATCTTTTAAATTGTTTATGCTATGTTAAAACATTTTTTCGCACAGATGGCTATGGCTTCTCGGCTTAAATTCATTTGGTGATGATGCCACGGGGCAGGGGTAGTTTTTTGGTCCAACAGTAAATAAAGCATACAGTTTTCGATCGCATTGCTGTTCAACGAGTTACAACAGCAGCGGCAATTCTAGTGTACGATCACCCATATAGCGTGGTAGCTTGGGTAAAAACGTAGTCGTGGCAAATTACCTTTTGTAGAAAAAATTAACTATTTAATTAAATTCATCAAACATTCTTTATTTTCAGTATTGCAGCAAAATAGTAGAAAAATATATCTAAATTATAAAACGGGGAAAAAAGGTACTAAATTCAAATAATTTGTGTGAACAAAATGCCGATTTTTGAAAATAACGTGACCTATTTATGGCGGTGGAACCTGAAAATAAAGAATTTGTCATGTTGCCAAATCAGATAATAAATATTTTTGAAAATTTTTATTAATTCATTAGTATAATTTGCTTATTTTCTCAAAACTCAAATCCTTATAAATGTGTTTACATATTCAGTGATTTTTCTCAATATAGTTATTTTTATACATTGAAATTTACTGTATCAGTGTGTGTTATTTAAAAAAAGTAATTACAAAAAATAATAAATAGTTTTACATAAATTTTTCCACGGGCACCTTCGGAATATGTGCGTGGGTGTGTGTGTGTTCGCATTACTTAAAAGAATCATATTTCTAAAAAAATATTTTTGAAAAGCTAATTCAAGTAGAATAGTAATAATAAATACTATATCCCGTGTTTCAGACGATCTAGTTAATTGGTTTGCTTTAATTATTCATAACCCACATCAATGACAATGTTTTTTTTTAATTTTAAGTTATTGAACTGACGATCTCAGAAATAGTTATCTCCAAGTCTATTATCGTATGCAAAAATTTTAAGTAGAAAGCTTCCTTAACTCGCAAAGGTGAAAGCCAAAATTATAAAGAAATAGACCACGAGTAAAATGATAAGAAAAAAATAGTCGGGAAATGTTTAACAATTTGATCATGTTATTTTTTTTTAATTTCTACCAATATATAAATTACTATAATGCATTTTCATAATGGTACGCGATTTCTTAATTTTTATACAAGGTTTACTATAAACCCCGATACGAATTACAGCAAGAATTTATCACTGCAATTACATACTTTAAAAGAGTTCGTTATTGGGGGAAGAAAACTTAAGAAATCTTGAATGATACAATTCATTGGCAGCAAAACCTTTCAGCATTTTGATGGCTTAAAATATCATTTAGAATAACTTGAGTCAGGCACTCTAACAAGTTAATTTAGTGTCCAATTTGTTCATGAAAAGAAAGCTAAGATAATTAATTAACCAATAATTATTTCTGTCGTTAATTTAAATCCTGAATTTCAGGGGGGGACGCAAAAAATGGCAAATACATTAAGAAATTATACGTATACAATCTACAGAAAACCAATGTTACATACATTGGTTTAAAAATGTATAAAATGAACAGTTTACAACATTTTATTTGAAAGGAGAAATAAAGAAGTTCTATTCTTACAATTATTTTTTATTTCCATTCAGCAACACAGAAATATATTAAAATGAGATGTAAACATAAATCTCCATGGTTCTCCAATTCCAGCCAAAACGAAACGGATATATAACTGATAGAAAAAGGAGGGGACAGTTCAACCCTCCTTCACTTCTGGACTCAGCCCCGGAAGCGACAATTGCAAGCACGTGCGGCCTACCCCCTCGACTTAAGTTCGTGATCAGATTCACCAATGGAAACGCCGTAAAAAGAAGGGGGAAAAGAACAAGGAATAGAACAAAATAGAAAGGCTCCCTTTTGCATCAGTATAGCTTTCAAATCTCGTATTTTACTTTATTTTTTCCGACTTGTCACAATGGGCAAGTGACAAGTTTTATTTTTCTAAAGAAGAAAGGAAAGCGGCTTAAAGAAAAGAGAAGGTTCGTATAAGCAAAGTTTCTTATTTTCGAAAGAGCCTTACTTTGCTTCTTATTAGATAAGTAAGATGTCGCAGCATATGGGATACGCGGCTTGAAACGCCTTTTGTGAACGCCAAAAGAGTTTCGGAATCAAATTTGTCAACAATAATCCCTATGATTTAGAGAAACGAGGATTGTAGGAATTTTTATTTTCTTAGAAATGGATGGTGTTTTACAATGTGGAGGTGATATTTTACTCATGTAGTTTTTCTCACGTTTGTGGAAATAACGGTACAAGAAAGAGGTAAATATTTGGCTACTTTTACAAAAATTAGAGTTTCTAGTAATTAAATTTTAGATATTTCAGCAGTTTTAAGTTGCCCAAAATTACGCGGTGTGTTTTATTTGTTTAAAGTACCAAAGAAAGTCAAATGCAAAAAAAATATGAACATTAGATATTAAATATTAGTTTGGTCTGTAAAAAAAAGTCCATCATTTTATTAGAAATTAAAACTAATATATTTGTATTGAATATTGACTGGAATTCCATATACATTAAGGCATCAGAACAAGTTCAGAGAATTTATTTCAAAATAGCATATTAAAACATTATAAATCCTTTCTGAAAGATTAATACCAAAAATTGTTGTATCATTTATTCTACGTATAACTATCAAATAATGTATTCTAATATGATATATTCATAGCATTATCTACAAATATTTAAAATGTAATATTAACACATAATGTCAATTTGTAATTTGTATTTCATAAAATGAAATCAAACATTGATGCATTTTCAAAGCAATAATTTAGTTAGTTGGAAATTATTTTTGCAAAGTATTTTTAATCTTACTTTTTCCTCAAGAATACTTTCTTATTCATAATTTTAATGAAAATATTATCCTAACGAATAATGCATTTTTTATGTTTGAAAACTTTTTTAATGAAAATAATAAAATATGTTTTATTTAACTTTTTTTTTAAAAAATTGGTCATTAGACAAATTATAAGATGATATGAATAATTTCATGTTAAAATAACAATAAGTTCACTGGAAAAAATATCAGCATATATTATCATCGATTTTTTTTTTTGTAATTGTATCAATACTAACCAACATTTTTATTTCACGTATGTTTGGAACTAATTTGTTATTGGTACACTACCTACTAAATAAACCTTGGATGAAAAAAAAGTTTTTCACTATTACCAAGAAAAAATAGTTGTACAGAATTTAAAAAATGGACTGAAACTTTATGAAGCAGGTGAGGACTGTAGAATTACTAGCTTTTATAAAAAGATTTAAAAAAGAAAACATGTTAAATCAAACTTGCATTTTCCTAGTAAAACGGAGCTGAAAAGTATAAGTGCCAAGATTAAAAAAATAAAGTATGAGGAATTTCTAAATGCTGAAAAAATGTTTAAAAAAATAATGCATTAAAAAACTTGAAGAAAAAGTCTTAGCCAAAACAAAAGAAGAGTATTAAGTAATACGAAAAAAATTCGACAAGTTACTGTGAATTAAAAATTAAGGAAATATTTTATTAAGAGTTAAACATTGGAAACTCGCAATTCGCTGCAATTAAAAATAATTCTGCCTGACAAATGCATTGTTATGGCTGTAAGAAATCGCATCATGCGATCCACTATAAAAATTCGGCTGTCTAATTCAATACTTTTTTGCGAAACAGTTTAGAAATCTCTACCACAGTGTTTCTCAAACTGTGGGGTGCGCCCCTCTACAGGAGCGTGAAAAATCTGCGAGAAGGGGGCGCGAACATATTGAAAAATCGAAAACAAAAGATTAATTAAAAAAAATATTAATCGACTGAAATAAACAAACGAAAAATATTCCGACATAATAAAAAATAAAATACAGAATTACACTGATATAATGTATCAATACCGCACGATGTGTTTTATAATGAATTTAACAATGCTAAAAGTTATGAACAAGTTTAATAGTTATCTGTGACCTGATGGGTTTGTCAAATATAGTAAAATGAACACTTATCTATAATTTGTACTGTTTGTAATTCATCCCTTAACGGCTGGTTAAAAGTTAAACAATTCGCTCCCCAATGTGACCATTTTCCACGTAGGCATGCGTATGTGATGTATTGTGTGTGGGGAAGGTGGAATAAATAATCAAATCCTTCACAAACACCATCGAGGTCCTTTAGTTAAATTCCAAGGTCTTCAGAAAAAATTTTATGGATAGCAGTGTACAGAAAAAATTGCACTTCGAAAATACGTATACATACGTCTGGGGCAATTAACGTTTTGACTGAGGGAGAGGTTTATACATGCCAGTGGCACTTAAGAGGTTAAAGTCGTGCTACAACTTTAATGTCAAAGTATAGTATTATTGAATTCAATACATTGTTATTGTATGTAGGGAATAATAGGGATAATGAAAATTATGATTGAATATTGGGTCGCCAATATTGAAAGTTTTAGAAGCACACTGATCTACCTCATTTATTACATTCCGTAATATCTGAAATCAGTAAATTCTTAAATGAGATTGGAAAAAAATAAACTCCAAATTTTTAGGTATTAAAATTGGCCAAAAGTGGGAATTTGGTAAAACTATTGTCCCATAGCAATTAAACGTGGAATTTTTTTTCATGCTCTTTTAAAGTGAGCCTGGCATCAACTAGTTCAGACATATCCTTTATCTAATGGAAAGAAATCGCAAAAATGGAACACTAATACGGTAAGAACAGCTTCCAAACAAAATTTAAAAATAAGGGAAACCATATTCTAATGCTATCGCCCAACTTGGCGAAAATTTAAAATGAGCAGCTTATTGAAACCTTAACCTTAACAATTACTATAACGGAAGATAACGATACATTCTCTGTACCTTAGGAGTTGGCAACCTGTGGAACGCGTGTCACATGTGGCACGTTGTACTATTCTTAGTGGCATTCAGCACTACTCTACAAATTGTTAATTTTTGAGTGGATGGAAGTTAAAAAATTGGTAAAGGACATTTGACAATAATTTTCAATATTATGGACATTTAAGGAACTACGAAAAGATCTTAGATAACTTTTAAGATTTATGTATAGCTATTTTGTAAGTTATTGAATGTCATTTTCCGGAAAGATTTAATTGTTTGAAGAGAGAAAATTACATGTACTGTGTACACTTTCTATGTTCGGTTCTATGTATCTAAGTGAACAAATCTTGTCTCATACGGAAAATATTTCGGGCTGACAAAGAAATTTGTCTACAACTGGATACTCAGAATCGTGTCAAATTGAAAGTACAAAATTATTGTTTTGATTTTGTGATATGAAGAGGAGCAGTGAAAGCCCTGATTCGCATTATTTGCTTTATTTTATTTTAATTTAACTGGAATGAGTTGGAATTATTATATTTTACGTTGTTCATTTCTTATTTTTATAAATATGTTAAAAATACATAATATAATATATACACATTTTTTATCTTTTAATTTGTAGAAGAAATAGTTCTATTTTATCCTGTTTATTTTTATGTTATGAAATATCTTTAAATCATGCAAAATTAATATATAATGATACTGTACATGTAAATTATTGATATCTGTTCTCGTATTCTGAACGCATTATCATGTTGGGAATCGAATTGTTTCAAAAATATCTGACTGTAGCACGCAGAATCATAATGGTAGTTTGGTTTGGCAAACCAAATCTAAATGGTTGCTGACACCATATTCAGCTCAGAAATTATTTTTCATACACTTTTATTTAACTTCCAAAGAGTTTTTCATACACACACACACATTAATTACGACAAAAAAAATGCGAAGCATTTTGAAAGATAAGTTGAAGTGAATCAATTAAACTCTTTATAAAAGTTATATTTAACAAAATAATGGTATCATGATATTAGTTCGATGCATATACAAACATTAAAGACGTTTAAACTGTATTTAGATATACATTTTTGATATGAATTATTGTGTGTGTGTTTTAATGGAATGCAATAGTACTAAAACTTTTGTTCGTATTTTTTATTTTGAAAATTTTCATAAAATGAAACACATCGATTCCTGACTAACATTACAAAATGCTCATCTAATGCACTTAAAACTAAAACAACATATTTTATCAGATATATTATATTTATAGATGAATTATAATTAAAATCTATATTATATACATCCCTCTCTTTCTAAATCATACTATTATCAATAAATAATATTTGTTCACATTTAAGTTAAATTGGGAAAAAAATAAATACATTTATCTCTAAATAATATCAATAATTTTTTTTGCTGAAAATTATTTTATTTTTATTATTGAGAAAATCAGTTTTTTTGGTGGATACAAATTTTAACACAAAATGGCACAGAAGGCAGATCCTGTGTCAGGATATAAAGCTTATACCTCGTTATTTGATGGATTTTTCTCATGACGAACATAACTAAATATGTACCAGTAAAAAACAATAAATCAGACATGTAAAAAGCTCCAGTATATTACATCATTTTATTTGTATAATAATAATATATATATTATTAATTTTTTTAAAAAAAAATTCTGGCACCAGATGTATTCTAGTTAAGGTATGTGCTACCTTCGGAGCACTTTTTATGAAATATATAAATTTTCAACTAAATAAACTTTTTTTGTTTGAAATGGGACATAAAAGTAGGAATTTAAGTGCAATTTCCCCAAAATTAAAAATAATTTTGGATATATTGGGAATTTTGAGTGAAATTTTAGTGAAAAATTGCAGTTACGGTAAGGCTTGTATTGAAAATTCTAATTAATATATTCAAATAATATTTATACATTACATAAAATATATTATTATCTGTGCTTAAAGCTATAAAATGTGCGATACTTTTGAAAAGTGTTTGAAATATGGCCTTTTTTATGCAAGAACTCAATTTTTTACAAAAAACTAATGTTGCTTTCTCACAAAAAGTGCAATAAAATACATAAATGTATACATAGAGATAAGATTATAGTCTTGACTGAAGATAAAACTAAATAAAACATTTTCTGAAAATTTCAATTCAATATCTTAAAAAGAAATCCTATAGTAAACTTTACCATGAAGCAAAAAATTGAAAAACATAGTTTCTCAGAAAATGCATTTAAAGATTTTAATATGGTATAAAAAATTTTCTACTAATTGTAAATTTTTTAAACTCACCATATTTATGGGTCAAGATCTCTTTCGCTTCATGTTTAACTAATTTGGACTTTTTTTTAAAACTTTTGTTTTTTTTGTGGAGAGTTTTATAGACTATAACAATTGTCACTTTTAGTAAAATTTTGATGAAAAATTGCATTTACAGGAAATTCTAATGAATGTATTCAAATAATATTTATACCGCACGTGAATAACATCTTTATATGTGTTTGGAATAAAAAGATTTATAATACTCTCGAAAATTTTTAAATTATGTCTAATTTTATGCAAAAACACGATTTTTTTTAAAAAAATAAATGGCTTTATTTCATAAAAAAGCACTAAAGTACACAAATAAATACACGGAGATTAGATTTTAATACAAAACACAGATATAACTAAATAAAACATGCTCTGAAAATTTCAATTCAGTATCTTAAAATAATTTTGTTTAGGGGTGTACTTCCGGTTTTATAAACTCCATTTCCGGTTTACTAATTATGCTATAACTTTGCTTCTAAATATCTTAGAAATAAAACTAGAGTGGTTTTGGAATCGTAAATATATGGGCTAAAATATAAAATCATAAAATAACTTTCGAAAAATTTCCTCAGAACGACGAATTTTGGGTAGTCTTAATGAACTTAAATTATGTTATTTAGAAAATGGGATGGTAACATTTTCTAAACAAGTAAAAAAAAAGTAACACATATCTTGGAACTATGTAGTTTAAGATTTTCCCTTAGGAATTTCTTTTCGGAATTTTAAGTCTAGATTCCCTCTAAAAATCAAAGGAAATTTCATTGGTCATCTTTTGAAAACGAAATTTAATGCTTGAAGAGAAACCAAAGAAAATAAATTCTTAAACAATGTTTGCACCGCATCTCCTGTAGAAGTGGATTCATTACGATTCCTAGCATGAACAGAATTTTCTCAAAGTAGACAATTTTGACCTCGATAGCTTTACTCAGCCTTCTAATGTCATCCCTTGTTACCGAGGTCCTGCATTGCGTATGGAAGTATTCCCATTGTAAGGAAAAAATATATCCGAATTTCTTACCTATATTGTTGAAAGAATAATCTAATTTTAAATCGTTACATAAAAGTGCTTTTGGCTGTTCTTTGGAAGACACTATTCTTTCAAATTCGGATTCTACAAATTCAAAAGGTTTCATTCTTGAACTCAAAAGAGCATTTTAAGTTTCGTAATTTTTTTTAAACGTGTGAGCCACAAAATGTGAGGTAATCATTTTATAAAATTGAAAAAAAAATATTTTTGAAAGATTCTAGTTTTAGAGAAATATAAATTGAATTCTATGTTAAAATTATTTACTTTGAACCTAAATACTTGTATCCAAGCAAAAAAAAACCATTTTAAGTTATTTTCTTTGTAAAAACAAAGCAGTGACAACAACACATTTACATAATATATTTTCTCATTAGATATTTTGATCTGTACAAACTTGAAATAAGTTAAACTGAAAAGTTCTAAATAAATCTACAAAACAAAGTGAAATAATAAAAGTAGATTGAAATTTATAATGCACAGAAAAACTATCCACTTGAATGCATAAATTTTTTTATTAAAAAAAGAGTATTTTCAATAAAAAGGAGAAATTGTATGCCTTTTTTTATATTTTTTATAGTTCGCTGTAGTATATAATTATCATTTTTTCCAGAGAGGGAGATATACACGTTTTAAATAATAAAAAAAATTGCAGTTAATTTAATCTTTATTTCAAATAGTAAAATATTCAATTAGAAATAAATCACACTTAGAAGATGTTGTGAATATTATAGCTTAAATTCTAAATTGATTGTATTTTGACGAGATCGAACAAACATGGTATCTACAGCGACATTTGAGATTGGTAAACAGTGTAGAAAACAAAAGAATAATAGCGTTTGGAAAAAATTTCAAAAAATTTCGAAGAGTTTTTATTTTCTGTAAGCTTTTTACTAGTCATTCATTATTTCTCATTTAAAGTATACAATAGCTTACATTACTTTAAAATACGTAAAAATTGAATAAAATGTTTATAAAATTACTTAAGGGGACTTGGCACCTTTCAAAAGCCGAAAATCGATGAAAATATCGATTTTTCAATTTTTACTTTAAAATGTAGTTTGATACCTCTGGTACAACTGTGCGAAGTTTTGAAACGATCTGATTATTTTAAATGTAGTAAAATGTATTTTAAGTATTTCGACGGCTGTTTAAATGCCACGCCCCTCAATGTTTACACTTTTTTACTTGAAAATAAATCCAATATTTTATTAAAAAAAAAAACAGAAGAAGAACAACGCTTTAAGCTGTAACTGTAACTATCAGCCAAGTTGTTTGTTTACATTAGGTTTGCCATTTTTGCTTGCTGTGTGCTTTTTAGTTTGATTACGTTTTTACTTCATGGAAACTTAAAAAAGCATTTTTAATGCTATTTCAATCATAATTCATTCATTCTTTTAGTTTTATCAGTTGTCATTATCCCTAATATGCCTCTTAGGAAGCGTTCATTACATGCTTCGAAAATGAATGAAAAGCGATGGCGTAAAGAGAATGTTGACTGTGAAGTGATTAAAGATTCATTTGTGTCAAATGTCCGCCTTGAAAAATTAAATACTGAGGTAAAAAAGGATACCTCTGCTGTTGGACATTATATATTGGTGGACTTCAACCAAGTTAATAATCTACTTTTAAGTCCAAAGTGCCAATATTGTGAAAAACAAGGTTTGAAACTGGAGCTTGGAGCCAAGTTGGGATTTTCATACAATTTAAAACTATTGTGTAGCAACTGTGATGAAAACAAAACTGTTGTGAATACTTCTCTAAAGTCTGGTCCTACCAGCCATGATGTGAATTTGAGAATAACTCAAGCCTTTTCACACATTGGGAAAGGTTATTCAGCCATAGAAAAGTTTTGTATGGTGATGAATATGGATCCTTTTTCATCAACTACATATGGGAAGTGTGCAAGAAGGCTGGATAACGCATGCACTCTGGCATCTGAAAACATATTTGCGGAAACCCACAGAGAGATTAAAGATGGGTACAAGAATGAAGGTCATAGTTCTGCTGAAATCACAGACCTAAGTGTTAGTTTTGATGGCACGTGGCTAACTCGTGGTCACTCCTCACTCATCGGTGTAGGGTGTGTTATAGATATGCTCACCGGTTATGTCGTTGACTTTGAAGTGATGAGTAAGGTGCGTCGTCATTGCTCTGTGGCAAAAAATAAGTTAGGCGAGTCAAGTGCAGAATTCAGCATATGGTATGAAGGACATAAAAGCGAATGTGATATAAACCACTTTGGCTCATCTACATCGATGGAAATGGAAGCTGCATTAACTTTATGGAAAAGATCCACATCACTCGGATTTCGTTATATCACATTTTTATCCGATGGTGACTGTTAGACATTTCATAACTTGGTTGAGAAACGGACCTGATGTTGTGATAAAAAAGGAAGAATGCATAAATCATGTCAGTAAGCGGTTAGGAACAGCTTTAAGATCTACTGTTAAAGATTGTCGTGCTCAAGGTATTTCTTAGGTGGTAAAGCTCATGGTAGTTTGAAAGAAGCTACAATTAAGAAATTAACCACTTACTACCAAAAGGCTATTTTGAGAAACAAAGGGGATGTGAAAGCTACGAAAACAGCAATATATGCTACCTTGTTGCATAGCATTTCTACAGATGCTAAACCTCAGTATTCAAAGTGTCCTGCAGGAGTAAACTCTTGGTGTTTCTACCAATCTGCGATTGCTAACGGTGCAAAACCAAGAAATCATAAATTAAATGTACGAACACCAATAAATGAAAAGTTCCTTCCAAAAATTCTTACAATTTACCAAAGACTTGCATCTAATGAATTGTTAGGAAGGTGTATTCGATGCGAAACGCAAAATGCTAACGAAAGTTTGCATAGCATGATTTGGGCAAAAAGTCAAAAGGAAATTTTTGTGAATAAAAGACGCATTAACCGGGCAGTAACAGAAGCTGACTGTGAATTCAATAAGGGTACGGCACGTACCATAGTAGAAACACAGAAAGCATTAGGTGTAGCTACTGGAGGTTCTACCAAACAACTTGCTACTATCTTAGATTGTCGAAAACGACAATTTAGAAAACGTCGTCAAAATACCAGTAATAAGCTGACTCTTAAACTTATTAAAAAACCTATATATAGAGAAGAATTCTTAGATAAGCGAAGAGAAAGAATGACTTATGGCGCAGGCCAATTTTAAAACAAAACTGTTTTGGAAAAATAGTGAATTTTAGATTTAATATGTTTTACTTTATTTTATATTAGATATTGAATTAAATAGCAAATTAATTTTAAAGTTTTTAAATTTTCTCTATTGTACATTTCATATACTTTCATTTTATTTACTTTATGTATTTCATTTATTTTTGAATATATTTAATATATGTTTCTTGCAAAAATTAGTCAGATAATGATATTTCCTATTTTTCGTAATTTTGAGGTCAGACGGGCTTTTAATGAAAAGCTTATATTTTTGTTTAATGTTTTGAAATTGAACTGTTTTATGCCTTACTTTAATGGTATATATCTATACAATATATTAACAACTTATTACAAAATTTAGATATTGTTTTGATATTTATTTATTGATTTGTATTCTTCAAATTGCGTTTTCTCAGTTTGAGTCTTTTCATGAAAACACAATATTTAAAAGTACAAAACTTCTACAGATATTTATGAAACAACTTGAATTTTGGTCTGTATGTTTATTACAATGTACTTAATAAAATTAGGGATCCATTTTTCAATATTTTGATTAGAAAAAATTTTATAAAAGAAAATGTAGCAGAAATCATGCTTTAGCTTTTTTTCCGTTGTTGTATACATTTTAATTTTTTTCCCCAAAACTAATTTGTTTATTGCAAAATAGATCCCTAAAGTTATTGCTAATAGTCTTATAAGCCTAAAAATTTTTTTTGGTGTGAAAACAAAAATAATTGTAAAAGAAGAAGAAATTTAAAAATCGTTAAAAATTTTTTAGTAAAGTTAGCTTTATTTTTCATGGTAAAATTTCTTTGTTTAATAGTAACTGTTTATAATATACACACAGGATATTTTAAAACCCTTAAATTAAAAAAAAAATTGAAAAAAGATGCCGATGATTTCCTTAAGATTTCCCCTTAAAAAGTAATCTGATGTTTTAATTCAAATGCATTATATCTTTAAGGAATTATTTGGTGAAAGAAGAAAAAATTGTGCGAACAATTGCTTATTTCTGCCATAGTGATAGTTCTCAAAGATAAATTTATTCATCTGACATATTTCAAAAAATATATTTTTCCATTTAATAGACTTACTAATGAAATCATGATTTTATACAGTTTTCCAGATCAAATAAGTTAACGATTGTACTACATTAATTTTTAAGTGTTCCATAAGGCTTAAAAGATGAAACCAATTTTGATTTTTGAAGTATGTTTTCTGATTAATTGAAAAACTTCATTTTTTATGCAACTATAGAATTAGCATTTGACTCCTAAAGGAGAGAGTTTTATAGTGGTTAGAGACGCTAACTGCTGTGCCGTAGGGTCTTGGTTTGAATCCAGGAGAATGCATAGATGTTTGTATATGTATAGTGCCTTCACGGCATGGAGGTTCTCTAAATAACCGTCTAGTCGCAAGTCCACTCGTGAGGTTGGTCGAAGAGGAAGAGCGGTGGGAGGCCTCTGGCCACCCCCAGGGTATTCTCCCTCAAAATTGGAATGGAACTGAGCCAAATAGTACTGCCACCTGTATGGTGCTTAAAGCTATGGCTAACGAGAGGCGTAAAATCTAGCCCGATGCCATGATGAATTTCGTGGGCCTCGATCTGACTACTTCAGACAGGTGGCATAAGTAACAACAACAACAACAAAATGAGACAGTTCAGATATTTCCAAGCTTATGAAATCATATTTCTTGTTATATCGGGAGATAATAGTTTAATGATACAAATATGCGAATTATAGTTTTTTTTTAACTTCGTATATAAAGGAAAAGACAAAACAATTAATCACAAGCATTTCTAAGTTTCTAAATTTTATTTTACTTAACAATCAGACAAATAAGAATAACTTGTGCACCAAAACCTTTTCTATACCAATCGGTTCAAGATTAAAGTAATTTAATATTGTTTTACTTGAGTAAGATACAAAAATTATGCAACTATTAGTTCAGAAAATTGTAATATTCAGTAAAGAGGCATCTATATTTTAATTTCAATATCTGTATTGAGAATTAATTTCCTTTTTAAACATATTTAATTATTTTTTTGTATATGTCACTGGCAAAGTATGAAACCCGGCATTGTATAGAATGCCTATGCATTGTATAGAATATCTAAAACTAGCCGAAAATGTAAGGAATGATTCATATTTCACACATTGCCTAGACATTATATAGAATACTACCGGCAAAGTATGAAACACAACTCCGATTCGTTTCGAATATTGTGTGGTAAGACACAAGACTTTTAACAGCTTAGAATTTGTCTTTTGCAAATTGCGGTTTGTTCGGAAGCCTCAAAATACTCAATTTTGTTTAAACTTGTGCAAAAAAAATGGATTCCTCCCCCCTCCCTATGCTGCATGAAAATGGAGGGCAAGCTGTAATCTTGGAGAAGGAGTCATGGTCTATAGTAGGGGTCAGCAAACTATAGCATACGTGTCACATGTAGCACGCGGTACAATTCTCAGTGGCACTTCACAATACTATAAAAATTTATGGATTTTTTCAAAAATGCCCTACTGTATGGTACGCTGATTCATATTGGTAGATTGATTTGACACACCATAGCCAAAATGTTGTTGACCCCTGGTCTATAGACATGAAACAACTATTCAACGTCGAACTGCCCAAAATTCGAGTTAACGTTGCGAAAAAAGTTCTTTCTGAACCATAATTACTTATTAGAAGTTAATAACTGATGTACAAAAAGACTATTAAGAAGGAACCCATGGACTATTGGTTATTGAATAGCTATGTGGTGACGTTAGTGAAAAATAAAAGTAAACTCATTTAATCTGTTAAAGAAGGTGTCAGTACCATACTGCAGTGACCCTCGACCTTCATAGTTCAAATGGTATCGAGCCACTCAAGGAGCATTAATTTATTTCTATTTTATTTACTGGGGTGTATTATCTTGTGTTTGTAAGACTTTTCACTAAGTATTTCATATAAAATCACTTTGTAATGTGTGTCTGTTCCTACTTCCCTCTAATCCCCCTCGTCTACTCTCGGAACCAGCTAGATGTGTGAGGAGATCTGAGCAATCAGTTGACATGATTCACTCTAATTATTTTATTGTCACGAAGTTTCAGGCAAGCCCAATAATAATCCAATTAAGAATCTTGATCAGAATTCAGAGCGCGAAGGTGACACCCGTCAGCCTGAGGATAACATTGCGGACCCTCAACGGATTCCATGATAACCTATACGAGCTCAATTTCAACTCCACCGCGCTCTAATAAGTTATATTACTTAACTTCTATTTATATAAGGTTCACGGTACCTGTACTCTGGTGAAGTCGAAATCCTACTGTTGAGGCCTTGAACGCTAATCTTTAACAATTCGATCATGTCCGAGTGATCCTGTCTTGGAATTCTTCAATTTATACTTTTATAAACTTATATTTGCACTCAATAAACTCACGATCCTCCACTCACCAACTATCTCTCAATACTCGCAAATACAGAATTTATATAATGAACTTAATTTGCATAATCACGTTTTCTTACCTTCGGTGAAAGTCGGTTGGTAAAAACGTTTCTCCAGAAGAGACCAGAAGGGTTTAGTAATAGACGCGGTTAGATCCGTCACTTTTTCACCTTCTTCGCGAGATTAAGAGTTAGTGAATTCTGAGTGGAGTAGAAGTGAAGAGAATAGTGAATAGTTAGTGAATCGGCTCTGAAGATAACAGGTAATCAGAAAGTTAGAAAGTCAGAAATTTAGCTAACAAGAGGTGATAAGATAGTTACAAGGTGAAGATTACCAGAATTGGCTTAAAGTCCATGTAAAAGATTATAACCAAGAAGTGTTAAAATCAAGCTGGATTGAGTAGAAGACTGCATAAATTCAGGTACTGTCACCTTATATTAAATTAATGTTTAGAGTGTAAAAGTAGTAGTGCGGACATTAAATACGTAAGCTCTGTGAGTAGATAAGAAACTCCGATTCTGCTGTAAAGACGGGCAGGTGGGAAAGGCGGGACAGAGTTGAGTTGCTTTACGTAAAAAATGGAGAGTTTGGGCATTATTGTTTCATTAAAAGCTTATCTAGACTTGTTTCCAAACAACTCTCAAAACACCAACATAAAACGTACATATGCAAAAAATTTTGAGTGCTTTCGAAACGGAATACAAACTTCTTCGGCACAATGAGATGTGTGTGGATAAAAGTCCTGCAAGGGTAGTAATGCCGTCAGAAACAAGTAAATTTAAAAAACAATTCAGCATTCTTTGAAAATACCTTTTGTTGTGTATGCGGATTTAGAGTGTGTAACTATGAAATCTGATACTTGTTGTCCTGACCCAAACTTTTCCTTTACCCATATTTATGGAAAACATGTCCCGATAGGTTTTTGTTATTTTATCAGTTATCATTACAAGGATCCAGTAGTGTATAGAGGTGCCCTCAAAATTTTTATTGAAAAACTAGAAAAAGATGCAATAGAAATTGAAAATGTTTACAAAAACACAAAACCGTTATTATCTCTTACCGAATCAGAAAAGCAATTGTATGATAATGCTAAAAATTGTTATGTTTGTGATCGAACCTTTCGCAAAAACAATATCAAGGTTAGGGATCATGTTACTCAAAAATGTAATAGTCCTTGTTGTAATACTTGCAATTTAGCAATGAAAACCCCCAAATTTCTGCCTATTTTTTCCATTATCTTTCTGGGAATATCGCTCATATTTTTATTAAGGAATTGGGATATGATAAAAAAACAAATTAATTTAATTCCGAACACTGAAGAAAAATATATTTCCTTCAGTAAAAATATTTCAAAAGATTTCCAGTTAAGGTTTTCAGATTCTTTCAAATTCATGTCCTCTAGTTTGGAAAACTTGATAAAAACATTAAAAAAGATGAATTTAAATACATGAAACATTATTTTGATTCAGAAAAAATAGATTTACTTTTAAGAAAAGGAGTTTTTCCGTATGATTATTATGACAGTTTTAAAAATGTAAAAATACTTCTTTGCCACCTATTAGTTAATTTTGCAATAAACTAAATGAAGAGGCTATAAGTGTAGAGGATTATAATCACGCCTGTAAAGTGTTTAATCAGTTTCATTTAAATAATCTTGGCGAATACTGCGATCTATATGTAAAAACAGATGTCCTATTGTTAACCGATATCTCTGAAAACTTTAGAAAAATATGCATGTGCAAATTTATAAACTTGATCCTTGTTGGTACTTTACCACCCCAGCTTTATCGTGGGATGCTATGCTATTACAACCTAAAGTAGCTATCGAACTGTTCACAGATTATGACATGCTTCTTTTTATAGAAAATGGTGTAAGAGGAGGTATAAGTCAGTGTTGCAATCGTTATGCTATAGCTAATAACAAATATATGCCTAATTTTAATCCAGATGAGGAAAAAAATATGTAATGTATCTTGACGCAAATAATTTGTACGGTTACGCGATGAGTAAATATCTACCCTTAAAAGATTTTGTTTGAAGTGATGGCAACTTAACTGAACAGGATATTTTTAATTTATCAGATGACTCAGATGTAGGTTACATCTTGGAAGTGGATCTTGACTACCCTTCCGATTTGCATGACAAACATTCAGATTTTCCCCTTGCCCCTGAAAATAAACCCCCACCTAATTGGAGAGAACCGAGACTTTTAACTACTTTGGAACCAAAAACAAAATATATTCTCCATGATTCAAATTTAAAGCTTTATTTAAAATTAGGGTTAGTCTTGAAAAAAATTCATCGTGGTTTAAAGTTTTTTCAGTCGCCTTGGCTTAAAAATTACATAGATTACAATACAGAATTAAGAACTAAAGCTGTAAATGACATTCAAAAGGATTTTTACAAACTAATAAATAATAGCATATTTGGGAAAACGATGGAAAATGTAAGAAGAAGAGTAGCTATACGTTTATGCTAAACAGAAGAGCAAGCTCGAAAGTTAATAGCGAAACCAAATTTTAATCGTCGTATAATATTTTACTGAAATATTAATGGCCGTTCATCTTAAAAAAAACTAAAATCAAATTCTTGAAACCAATGCAGGTAGGACTGGCGATTTTAGACTTATCAAAAGTCTTAATGTATTCTTTTCACTATGAGTACAGGAAGCACCGTTACGACTCAAAAGTAAGGCTCATGTATACAGACACCTATTCCTTTATATATGAAATAAAGACTGATGATTTTTATAGTGACATGAAAGACGATATTAACTTATATGACACTTCAGACTATGACAAAAATAACATTTTTAAGGTATCCGAACACATTCGGAGTACTTTTTAACAAAATAGCATGCTAAAACATTATAAATGCTATTTTAGGACTCAATACCAATAAATATTCCTATTTAACTATAAAATTTAATATAAATTACCTGAATTTTGCAAAAATTACAATTATAAGTGAAATTTTAGCAATATTTTTGAAAAACTTCAAAGCAGTTAGAGAAAAAAGTAATAAACATATATTAGTAAAAGTTTTACGAAAGCAAACTAGATGCATTTATCCAGAAAATGTACTAAAATTTTAATTTTTTATTGAAATTTGAAAATTTTAGAGATGATTGAGTAAACATTATAAGAAATATTACATTTTTTTATGAAACCATTATTTACATAACAAGCACTAACTCAAAACGTATTCATATAATAAGGCATATTTTAGTACATTCTCTAGAAAATAACTTAAATATCAGGCTTAAAAAGTTTTATGGAAATACATTCGTAATATTTTGAGTTATCAGACTCGTCATGATAGATTTTGAGCAATTTAAATGCCCACTTCTGGTAGATCAAAAACCCACACTTCCGGTTTTTCTAAGTTTGTAAAATTGATTGTAACTTGGCCTCTAGGTAATGTAGAAACAAAATAAAGTATATTTCGTAAAAGTCAAAAGATAGCTATATTCAATAAAATAAAAAACAAAAATATCTGTCTTGACTGAATTTGGTCATTTTCAACGTGTTCGGATATCTTAATTTACCTCTAGTTAACAAAAAAGTCATCGGGAAAATGAAGGATGAAAACAAGGGAAATATTATGACAGAATATGCAGGATTGAAATCGAAAATGTATGCCTACAAAACAAATAATAAGATTGAAAACGGTTAAAAGGAATTAAAAAACAATCTTTAAAAAAATAAAATAACATTTGAGGACTACAAAGTCTGTCTTTTAAATCAAAAATTAAAATATGCTGATATGAACTTAATTAGGTCCAAATTTCATGCAATACTCTCCATAAAGCAAAACAAACTTGCTCTGTCCTATAAAGATGATAAAAGGTTTGTTAATGGTGATGGCATTATATACTACTCTTGCCCATGGACATTGGTCGCTGACGAATTTAGAGCTATTCGATAAACAGTATAGCATAAAATCCAGTGATGACACAATAATGTGATTTTCTTGTAAATAAAAGATTGTAATGTAAAACGGAATACAGAATGCTGTTTTTATAAGTAAACAATTTACTTTGTATCTTTACTGTACATGTGTAATCATTATGCTGAATTCAATTTTACAACTTGCTGTTGTCCTGTAATGTAAATAAGCGATTACAATGTAAAAAGTAGTACAGAATGAAGTTTTTTTGTAAATAAACAATTTATACTTTGTATCTTTACTGTGCATGTGTAATCATTATACCGAATTAAAACTTACAATTTGTTTTTAAAATAATATATAATAAATATTTTTTTATTTCTATTCAATTAAGAAAAAAATAATTAAACTAAATGGTTATTGCAATGAATACTTATACAAATTATACTCTTTGGAAAAGGCAAAGAGTTTGCTTTAAAAAACATAAACATAAATTTTCCTTACTTTTGCACAAAATATATTAAAATATCACTTATGCTTAACATACTTAGATAATTTGTTTGAAAAACATATACTGATATTTATCTTTTAAAATGAAACTATTTTAACATAAATTAAACAAGAAAACAGTATAAATAAAATTAACAATATAATCGTATAAAGAAAAACCCAATTTTTTTCAGATTTATAAAAGTAAACGTTTTAAATCCAAATCTTGTCGGAAACTTATACAAAATATTTATACATTATTTTTTTTTTTTACATTTGTATGAAATGTATTTAAAATATCATTTACGCTCAAACAATCTGAGATATTTTTTTTTTATATACCCACACTTATTTTTAAAAAGAAAGTATATCAACATAAATTAAACTAACAAACAATATAAATAAAATTAACTCAAATTAAACATTTAAAAAATCATTTTATTCAGATCCTCATAATATTCAAAATAATCAGGTGGATATAACATTTCTCTTACTTCTCTTAAAATATTATCTAAGCAAAGATTTTCCAAAAATTCTTCAGTTACATAATTTATAAGTTCCAATAATAAAAAGTGCTCATTTTTTTTCAAAAAAAGATTATTATAAAAACATTTAAGAAAACGATTTAAAACATTCCACAGCCATCTTGTAGAATTATGATCAGACAAGCTCAGACAAGTTAAATCGTAATCCGTTCACACAGATTACGAGTACACTATATCACATTTGTTATCAAAACAATGTAAATATTTTTTTTTCATTTCATTTTAATTAAGAAAATGATTTTTAAAAATTTCGCCATCTGCTCCGCCGTCAAACTTAAATTCATTAGATTATAAACCTAAGTTTTCTTCAGGTCAGTATGCCTTCATAGGACAATGGTTAGCGTAACTGAAAAACTATTGTCCTATGGAGACATTGTGTCCTGAGTCTGCGAGTTTGAATCCAGATTTATATTTTTTATTTTAGTGTTATTTTTTTCAACCATTTTTCAATCTAATAATTAGTGTATATTTTTATCAATAGGTGTCACCATGAGCCTTTTTAACATTCTATATAATTAAATTTTTTAAACATTTAAAAAAACAACTCAACTTAGCAGTAGGAGAAAACAACTCAACTCTGCCCCACCTGGACCACCAGCCCCACCTGCCCGCCTTTACAGCAGAATCGGCATTTCTTATCTACTTCTGTGTAAAGTAGTATTAAGGAGAAAAGCCGCATTATTGAACATATTCTTCCCAAACGCGAGTTTCGTCTCTTCTCTCTATTGCTTGACTGAATGATCTTATTTCAAGTGTTATTTGTGTTCGAGTCGTTTAAAGTGGGAAATAAAATAGTTGAAATTTATCATGTCGAATGATCCTTTATTTCCTTCTACACCTTTAGCCTGGTCACAGGCTAGAAGAGAATTGGGCTCGTTTCAAAATGTTACACGTTATGATATTGAACTGATGATATTGAGCATCCTTTTTTGGGAACCTTGGCAAAAAAAAAAAAAAAAGAAGATAATTATTAAAAACAAAAGTTTCGTTGTGAAACCTGTGATTTTTTTTCTAATGGCAAAACATAGGCTTTCGTAATGAGTGGGGAATATGATGTTTTTTATCTACTTTGAACTTAAGGAATTTTTAAACAAGTGCATGCTAAATCACATTTAACTTTTGCCCTACGAACTTTCTTAGAATTACAGATATTCCAGACAAAGCACCTCCTCTCCGTACAGTTGCAATTGCTCAGTCCAATAGAGTGAGTGAGTGATTTTGGGGTTTATTGGCGCAAGAGCCGATTTCGGCTATACTGCGCCAAACATTTGTTTTAATATCTGTGGTCTAGACGGGAAGAGAAAGAAAGAATGAATTGAATGACAAGATAGAGGGTCGAAAATAGAGAAGGATCACTAGGGTACCCCGAGTTCGTGAAGCGCATGATTAACAAAGACAGTAAACCCCGTGGGAAAAGAAAAAGCTCACTAGGGCACCTCGGGATTGTGACACCCGTACTCACCTAAAGAAGGTGAACCCCCTGAGGGGCTCAGTCCAATAGAAGCGACTATGGATTTGCCAAATGTATGTGTAAAACAAAGTACCAACATAATAATGTCTTTGTGTGGAAAATGTAATGAAATGTAATTCAAAAGGTTAATCAAGCCTACCATGTTGCAACAAGTAGGTTAATTTTATCTCCTGGTTTTTCACATAAAAAAATAGTTTTCCTTAATAAGAAAGACATAAATTTTGTTTCGTACAACTTTCATTTTAACTTTACGTATTCTGAATATTTTTTTTAATGGAATTCTCATTATCTTATCAGAATAATATTTGTACTTTTAGGAATGTTCATCTGGATAAAATAGTCTTAACATAACCTTTTTCCGTGACCTACATAGTTTTTGTCATTCTAATATAGCAAAGCCTAGGCAAAGTATGCAATAAATCTCATATTTCATACTTTGCCTGAAAACGTCTGGCATTCTATACAATGCCTAGGCATTATATAGAATGCCGACATTTCATAATTTGCTGGTAACTTATAAATTATGAGCTAGAAAATCGAAGTATTATGCACTTTGAAATTTATTCATTTTTATTTAACTTCATTAAAAATAAATTTTAAATATATAAAGGGGCTTTTCTTTTTAAATTTGTTGTAATTAAAAATATGTCGTGTGTGCAATAGGGTGAATCGAAAATTTGCTTTTCAGAATACCAAAACCTACAAATCGAAACACGTCATATTGTACATCGAGAAGAGAATAAGAAGATAAAAATTAGTTTTTATGTTAGGTACTGCCCCAAAGGAAATGAATTTTAAATATTTGAATTGTTTCAATGATACAGAGAGTCAAAGTACACTTTTTTTCCTAAGTGAAACATTATTTTAATACTTTTTAACATTTGTTGTGTTGAAAGGAAACATAAAAAATGCAAATAAAAAAGAAAAAAACAAGTCAGGTACATTTAATTAAAATATAGTAATAAATTCTAAGAAGCAAAAGCCTTCTGTCGAAACTACAGCATGCGATTAAGCAGAAGAGGTAAAACAGTTTGGGTGAGTGAATATTAACGTCGCAATGTTAAACTATACACGAGGGCTTTTGACAATTCACTTCTCACATTTGAACCATGGTTAAGTGGCGAGGACGGCACCTGAGCTGACCCATACCCTGTTCTAACTATCACACCAACGGGAGGACGTTTGAGCTTTCAACTGATTTAAAGTGCATCGCTCCCCTATACCGCAGATCTTTAGCGGTACTGAGCTCGAACTCATAACATGTTCGTCATGATCTGATATCTTGACCACTTGGCTACCGCGGCCACAGGAAAAAAGCTTGGCTCGGACTGCATGGAGTGACAGTACTGAAATAGAGAGCTGAATTATGAAAGTTGTAATGTTACACCGTACTATTCATTACTCAATACTCGCCAATTAGTTATCAACTCTCTTGATCACTTATTTCTTGTAGATAAATATAATCTCTGTCTAAAATCAGTACATTAAAATAAATTTTTTTTAAAAATTGTAACCCCTTTAGTAGCAAAATAAAAAAAATTGGAATTTTTTTTAATGCTTTTCTCTTATTTTCTACACTCTAGATCATTTCTTTTTCGCAAAGATATGTTTAGAAATATAATATATTTCTTTCCACCATGCATTAAGTTTCAGAAATGTTCATTTTAACTATTTAGGTTTTACATATATAACTCCATTCACTATTAAATATGATTATGATTATAGGATACATTATTTATTTGAATTAAGGGTTTTGTGTAGCACTGGGTATTTTTCTTCAACGGAGTGGCAAACAGTTCAAGATATAGCGCCGATATCTTTTCCTTCCATTACTAATGATTCCTTTGAAAAAGCAACAAATCTCAGAGGGTCTAGTCGAGAATTTGTCTAACTTTATGAAGACTGTTCCATCTTTTCTGCGCCGTGCGATTTGCGTAACTTTAGAAAATAGAGATTTGGGTCAAAATATTGCTTTCCTTGTTTCCTTGGCCCATCTCCAAATGGAAGTTGGAGCTATTTCTCAATCATTATTATTATATTTTTGCTGCCTACTCTTTTCCACGGTACATTTGCCTTTCGAGGACGCTACCAATTCTAAAGAGTTGAAAACAGTTATTTGTGAGTGGTCACTTCTTTGTTTTGTTATTGTGAATATCCTCTACGCCCTTCTCTAAGGTTTTGCTTAGACTCCAGACAGTAGATGTCTTACTCCATATTTCTTAATTTATTAAATCTTTTATGCTTTTAAGAAACAGTTATTCAAAAAGAATATCTTTATCTTTGTGAAAATGAGAAAAATGATTTGTCGCATAAATTTTGTCATGCTAATGAATTTTTTGTAAATCTATATGCTTGAGATAGGTACATGTAAAAGCCGACACTTTCAATAAGAATACCCCCCCCCCCTTTTCTCTCTGTTAAATCTGAATATTATCATGAAAAAATAGACTTTTGTCACAAAATGCATTTTTTATTTGTGTTTGAAAGCAATATTATATAAATGTCATAAAGACTGTTTAATGTACAATTCTTCCAAGTGTTTTACTTTTGTATACCATATTTATTCGAATCTAATCTGTCATCAATTCTAAGTCGAACCCAAAATTCTCAAAATGATTTTGTGAGGTAACAAAAATTGAAAATGATTATTAATATTCGATATTTCTAAAATTAAAAATAAACTAAAAGGATAACTAATAAAAATCCAATAATTGATTGATTTTAACAGCATCAAAAACTTTTAAATACTAATTTTAACTTGTAATTGTTCGAACCACCCCTCAGTTTCACCCATCCATCGAATTTTTCCACCTTCGATTCTAAGCCACACACACACACACAAACCTACTTTTCAATACAATTAGCATTGTAAAAAGTGTGGCTTAGATTCGAATAAATAAGGTTATTTTAATTTCAAATCAAATAGAGAATATTGGATAATTTTAGATGGCATTATGTTATTAGAGAATTGCAAATGATTTCTGTAAGGGAACATCAATAAAAAACTTAACTTAGAACAAAAAACAATTCATTCTAATTCGCTCTTCAAGTAGTTACTTAATTCACAAGTCTCATAATCAAACTCATATCACCACATAACAATAAAAACAATTGAACCTTTCCTGATGATTGCTTATATTAAAACAATGCATGCTTTCTTGAAAAGATTATTTTGCTGTGCATTAAATTTAAAGCATCAAAAAATTATTGCTCTGTATTTATAAAATGATATTTATTACTATAAGTGATTTAATAAAGTTAATGTGAGTTTTTAAAATAATTAAAAGGAAAACTCTCCTTCAATTTTAATCATTACTTCTTTCATCTTTAATATTATTCTAAACAATCAGATTTAGCTTTCAGTTCTAGTATATTTGGCCTCTAGTTTACACAACTTATGTTATTTTTTTTTCTAAAATGATGTACTTTCCGAAAAATGTAGCGTGTTTTTACAGCACAAAAAACAAAAGATTACGTATACAAAAGAAGCTTTTTTATAATTAAACTGTAAACGGGATAATTTGAGCTGTTTAAACCAAAAAAAAAGACTGTATAGACTGGTGTTAACTCTGATACAATTTAACCTTTAGGGAAGTGTATTCAGTCTTTTTAATTGCCACATCAAAGGTATTGAAATCTGGATAATAGTTTTTGAAACCCTTGCGGATAATTTATATTTTTGTTTCTCCCGAATGGTTAAGGTAGAAATTCTTCCCATTTTTGTGTTTTCTGGAACCCTTTGCTAATAAATGGCACTTACAAATACTTCAATATCAATGTTCAGTATTGAGTTAGAAAAACATTCATATCAAAGAGATGCATTATAATACATAAACGAAGAACAGAAAAAAACGAAGATTTTATAAGTTGACATTGAAAAATAATATGTTTTTTTTTTATCAACATCGCAAAAACTTCAGAGACATCTCAAAGATAATTTCACGGTCTAAAAAAGTGCGAATAAACTCGGTTTCAGATAAATCGAAGAAAGCAACACATATGATCTACCAAGCTTTAAAAACAATAATTAGTCCAATTTATATATATATATATTGAGAAGTTTGCTCGTATATTTCTTATTTTCTTATATTTTTTAAGCAATTTACACATATCACATATTCTACACGTAATATATTTTTAAAGAGAGCAAATAATGAAACTTCATTTAATTAAGAAATCTTTTGACTAATAGATACAACGAAAGAGAAAAAGAGCCGTAAATTGTTGCTATTATAAGTACATTGCCTTTAGCTTCCTTTCATGACTGTTCTCAAGAAACTACCTGCATAATCCTATGCACAATACTCGAGTAGGTAGAATATAGTTATGTCTCTCTCTCTCTCTCTTTCTATTTAAAACGTATTATAAATTTATCAAATTTTAAGCATTACTTAAGATTCGATGACATGATCTGTATTAGATTGCTTTAGATTACAGCAATGTGTGATAAATACAGACACCTATAAATACATAATTTAAATTTATTGATTGAAGTAAATACTCATGAATAGTCATATACATACTTTGTATTAGTTTTACTCATATATATACATATATATGTATGTATATATTTTGAGTTGCTTTGAAAATAACTACATACTTAATCACCCCAACTAAAATGAGACAAAGTACTTTTAAGTTCCTTTTATTTATATTTAGAGGAATGGAAAAATATTTATTTTCTAAACATATTAAAAACAATAAAAAAACTATTTACACTCCAGGAAAACTGTATTTTATTTACTGAAAGTTTTCTTAAAATTTAGATTGTTAAGATAAAATTGCTTTACAAATGTATAAGAAGTAAAATGAGCACTTTTTTATCGTCACAGCAATATATTCTAAGAAAATTGTATAAAAGCAACTTGTTGAAGCATATTTGAAAAAAGCTATTTATAACACATCCGAAACAGCTTCCGTACCAGCATTACAAAATTTAAATCATTCTTACTATACAGAACCATTTTTAAGTTTTTCTCAAAAGAAGTTTCTGTTAATAAAACAGTTCAATATAAAAATAAAATAGCTTCTATTTGCATATGTGCCAGTTCTGTTTAATAAATAAAAAGGCTTTCTTTGTCCATTGGGTTTCAGCATAATTCTCTTCGTTTTGGGTTTCTGGCTTTTATAAATACAACTCATGTTTTACATAACACATGCGTGAAGGCAGCAACACAGTCTGTGTTCTTTCACAGTTCTGAGGGGGGAAATATACATATCAAAATATTCACCATCGTTTCCCATGCAAAAAGCGAAAAGAAACAAAATTTCGCATATAAACTAAATTTGTGAATGCTTCAACCTATACAGAGGGTGTATTTTTAGTTGTTTTTATTTATTTGCGTCTCTTTTATTATTTTTTCTTTCTTGTCCGCCAACTCAAGCCGCAGTAGCTTAAGAGACTCGAGTATAAAATTTTTATCGTTACAATACTTATGAATAAAACATTAGGACTTTGGTTGGAACATGGTAGAAGGGGTAAGAAGATTGAGGCGGACTGTCCCAGAGTGTGTTGTGTACAAATGTAAGATATGAAGCAAATTTCGGCTCTGTCAGATTTTTGCATGCGTAACTCAGTTGCAATTCCTATATGAATTCCAATGATAAAGGCAAGCCTGCTGGACGTATGTAGATTTCATTTCGGTAAGAAAAAAAAATCAAGCCCACAAAAATGACGAAGTTAGAATTTCCCAGACTGATTTACGAAAAAAGATACTAAAAATAAATATTTATTGGTGAAATAAAAATAGTTACCTTAACTGCATATAGTATAATGTAGAATGTTGCATCTTGTAATTCCGTTGGAACATGTCTTCTTGTTGGAAATAGTACTAGCTTTTAAATTAGGAATTCACACAGAATTATTGGAGAAGCGTATGGTAGAAATTTTATCATCTTGAGTTGAAATGACTTTTACAATACTAAAATAGGTTGTTTTAAATTTATTTTAGAGCTGAGATTTATTTTCAAAACATTCCATGCAAATGTAATTGTTGATAAACACGCATTTAAAAATGTTAATGTGAAATTGCTAAATTTTTTTTCAAATACATTTCATGAAAATGAATGTAATATGTAACTATGTTGATTTATAGTTCTGGTAAATACTAACTTCTTTTAGACTTAAATAAATGAGTATAAGTTGTTATTGTTTTTATAATGTTCCAAGCATTTTTTTCTGCTGACATTTTAGACCATTTATTTAATTTTACTTTTATACAAATGGATGTATCAATGGTATTTTTTTTATTTTCCTCTTCAAAAAAGCATAAATTTATAATTTCTCAAATTAGTCTTTTCTTTTAATGCAATTCCATGTTTCGGTGATCGTCAAGATCACCCGATCTCATTCAAATGGATTTATGGCTATTATGATACCAGAAATCTAAAATTACTTTTAAGCCATAAACTTCAACTGAAACGAACAGTAACATCATATGGGAAATTCAGCTGACTCAACTTCACATGGCAAATGTTGAAGTGTTCAATACCATCCACTGCATGTAAAAAAACCAACGTGTGGGAAGGATGGCACTTTAAAAATGTGTTAAGAGAACACTCGCGTTTCGATTGCTCCTCTTTTGCAATTAGTTCTCTCCAGTTTGCTCCTTAGTCTATAAATATAGCCGCCATTTTTCGTTATATGAATAGCATTTCAAAACCATTTTAAACTTTTGATGTGATGATCAACTTTCACTCACAGATAAACAAGTGTTACCATTTCAAATTTTTCAATATTTCTCACTGTATCCGCAACTGTAAGAGGTGAACCTTTGTTTTTGCGATGGCTTTTGAGTGAACACTTGTCATAGCTGTACTCGGAAAAGTTTATTCCGTTTCCTCGAACGTAACTCTCACAAACAATATCAAATACCAACAATATGCTTTTTTATATAAATATTCCGTATATATAGTATAACTTTGAAGGATTAACTCCATTAATAGAGCATAAAAGAAAATAAATTGCAAGAAAAAAAAGAATATTTTCACATTAACATCTTTATTTAAAATGCGTATTTTATATGAATCCATATAGAATGATTATGGTACAAGGACCGTGGGTAGCTTAGTGGTTAGAGCATTGTAACGGCCGCGGTGCCCGAGTGGTCTAAGCATCGGATCATGGCTAGCGTGTCATGAGTTCGATCCTGGTACCACTAAAAATCCGACGTGTAGGGGAGAGATGCACGTTAAATCTGTCGAGAGCTCAAACGTCCTCCCGTTGGAGTGGTGTGGTAGTTAGGAGAGGGGGTGCCAGCTCAGGTGTCGTCCACGTCACTTGACCATGGTTCAATATTACGCGGACTGTCGCCCAAAGCCCTCGTGTTGCTAATCAGTGCGACGTTAATATTTTCTTACTAGAGCATTGGAATCCAGACCAGAAGGCCTGGGTTCGATGCCCGATACCACCAAATGCCCTCCAAATGCTCACGAAGTACGTGCTTGTTAAATCAGTGAGTCCGAAAGTCTTGTGGGCCGTCGCAGCAGAAACCAAGGGATGCAGGCGGATAGAAAACATTTCCCTCCTCTCCAGTTCTATGCCTAAATTGTGGAGAGGGAGATAGGTGGTGTCGCCATCTATCGTGTAGAAGGATGCCCTGGTGATTTTCATTCCTTCACTTCGGGAGTGACACAACAAAAATGGCGCAATATTTATATAGTTCCAGACCAAATTTGTGCGAAAGTGTCTTTTCAAAAGAAATGTAGATATTTTTAATTTTATTTTATTTACATTTTTACTTGATTACTTCAACATCTCTCCAGAAGCTTCCAACGTAGTTTATTTCTTAACAATCTCTGAGATCCAACAGCTTAGAGTACTCGTTTGCCTAGTTGTCAAGGTCACGGTCTCTTAGCTGGGGAGAGTCATGAGAGTTCAAGCTATTTACTGCTGAAGGCCCACCGTACAGAAGGGGCTAATGCACGTTAAATCTCTAGAAGCTCGAACTACCTCCCGTGGCTGTGGTGTCAATGTTAAGAAGGGGTTGCCAGCTCAGGTGTTGTCCTCGCCATTTGACCATGGTTCAAAATTACGAGATCCGTCGACAGTAACATTCATGTAGCTTTACAACTCTAAAACTCTTACTCTCATTTAACACCATCTAAAGTATTCCCATGTCATTCATTACGATAGTTTTTTTCATCTGCCGAATGAGCTGGATAACAGCAGCAGGAAGGTGGGCAATAGATTAAAAGCAACACCTAGCACAGATAATTTCAACTTTGGGAATAAGTCAAATTTGAGCAAATTTATGTCAAGACTGTAAGGTGTAATTGGGGACACTCTTAACTGTACCAAAGTAGGTTTCTTAAAAATAAAAATAAAAACTGGGTAAGAAAGCATTGCTGTGGAGCATGAGTGACCCATTCTTGAGAAATTGAAATTGAGTTTGATGCATTTCCGGGTTCAGTATTTTTTTAAAAAATACAATATTATAGTCCTGCAATACTTCGTTTAAACGGAATACTATTATTAACTCTATTAACTACACCTTAGAAACCTTAACTGAAGATCGTCATTTTTGTCCTACCTTTGGCAGGTCTAGACGGCATTTATTAATATTCAAAGATAATGTGTAAAATCATGCACTAGAACTCCATATAATAGAAAATTTTTAATCATGTATGTTTCTTCCTCTGATATACATGTTATGAAACTTTCAGAGTATTGTAACTAATGTTCTTCATAAAATAAAAAAAAAATTAAACACATAAAAATGCGACTTTGTTTTCAAAAATTAATTAAGATGGTATATTATTATATTAAAAATATAAATATCGATAAAGTTGTTATGACAGTAAAGCATGTTTACGCACCCAATAATGTTTATTTTAAAAGTGCCAGAACCCACAAAACATTTGTACAAATACCTTCAATGGATTTCGAGTTTTGATTTGGTTTTGTAGAAACCGTAGCATTAAAATCTTGCCTAATGTTGATCAAAATTGCTTGGAAACTAAGCATTAAAATTAATTCACCAAATTTTAAAGTGTAATCTCTACAAAATAAAACAAAAACACAAAAGAGTTTTGAGATGTACAGAAAAACACAAAAAAATGCTTTAAATCTAACAGTGAAGTTGAGAGGTTTAAGAGGTTGATTATTAATGAAATGAAATTATAATTACATGCACATATATATTATATATTTACATGTGTTTTAACAAAGCTGGTATTGTGTGTATTCTTACTTTATGGACCATTTTAATCTTATTCATTATTAAATAGTAACAATTAAAGTTGCCCTTTGCCCAGATAAAAAAAATGTTAATTTGCGGGATTTTACAGAATTTTTTAAAGATGTTTAATTTAAGCCAATCATAATAAAATAAATTTATCCAATGAATCATTTTGAAGGTGTGCAATTAATACTTCTGACGGTTACGTAATTGGAGTTTATAACTTTTGAGTCTTTTCAACAAAAAGTATTTAATATCCGTAATGTGAGAGATGAAGAAATGAGAACTAATATGTGTGACCTAACCAAACGAGGCCATAACTACTAAAGTTACTACTTCAGAAGCATAAAAAGACCACGTACCACTTTACAACCACTTAAAAAAACAAATCGTTAAAAGTGATGTATAAAAAAGCAACTTTGCTTAGAATAGAACACTATGTCACCAATGTAGGATATTAAGTCACACGAAGAGTATTGAAACACTACTATAACTCGAAAAACTTTCACACGAGCACTTTTCATACGCAAATCCTGTCAAGAACACGAAATTTACAACCCAGTTTGGCGCACTTCTATTAAGCTACAGAACTTAGTATTAAACCCAGACCACAAAATCTGAAAGTATCCAAAAGAGCATGAGGGAAGAAGGAAAAAAAGGGCTTCCAGGAGACAATCGACGGAAATTACAGTTTTATGGGTTCGCAAGTGGGTCGTAAGTCACGGATAGTGCGTAATTTTGTTCCGGGACGCGCGGGAACGTGGTGCAACCTCACCATCTTTCATTAAAACAAACGAATCCCGGGGATTCCTCAAATATTTATAGCCGAGTGTCCCCCAGGATGAATGGTTATTGCCTGCGTTGGTAAACACGTGCAACATTAGACACTTTTGCGAGAGTTTGTTAGTTGGATGAAAGAAGGTGGTTGCGGATGGCATTTCAGACGTTTAGGCGTTTTCAGATGAAGAAAAGTAAATAAAATATGGTTTGCAGTTTCTGCCTCCATTCGGCGACTAAGAGAACATTTTGGTTAAAAAGGAGAGGGTGAAATTCCTTCGGTGATTAATTTTTCATGAATAGTTCGAAAAAAATGATTGAATATTCAATAGATGTAAATATGTTTCATGTATGATTTGTGATGATGAGAAACATTTTAGGGTAATTCCTATGATATTTGGTTGGAATAATATTTTGATTTAATGTTAAGTGCTTTTTACGATGAAAATAGTTCAGATCCTACATATGTTTAAGTAGAAAATTCATCCTTTGCTTCTCAAACTTTCAATGTTTGCGACCCAATTTTCAATCATAATTTTCATCGCCCCCCATACAATAACAATTTATTGAATTCGATAATACTATACTTTGACGCTAAAGCTACAATAAGACTTTAACCTAAGTGCCACCGGCGTATATAAACTCCTTGCTCAACCAAAACGTTAATTGCCCTGAACGCATATATACGTCTTTCCGAAGTACGATCTTTTTCATGCACTGCTACCCATAAAAATATTCCGAAAGCTTTGGAATACAATAAAAGGACATTGGTAGTGTTTTCGAAGGATTTCTTTACTTCATAGGATTTGATTATTTACTCCTTTTCTTCCCCTTCCTCACAATACATCACTTACATGGAAGGTGGTATTGGGAAGCGAATAGCGTAACTTTTAATCGGCAGTTATAGGATTAATTATAAACTGTACAAATTATCAAGTGTTAATTTTTGTATAATTTTATATATGACAAGCTCAAGGGTAATTATTAAACTTGTTCTTAACTTAGTATTGTTAAATTAATTATAAAATACATATTGCACACTACTGATACAATTTTATAAGTGTATTATACCAGTGTAAATGTGTCTTTTATTTTGTATTATGTTCAAATGTATTTTGTTTACTTTCAGTATATTAATAATTTTTTTGAAAATAATCTTTAGTTTTCAACTTTTCAATATGCTCGCGCCCCCCTTGAGGATCGCGCCCCACAGTTTGAGAAATGCTGTCCTACAAGAATAAACTTTGGTGAATTTATCGGTATATCAAAAGCATCAACCAATATCGTATCATTCATTTTCGTCTTTATAAATCCCTTATACTTTGCATAATATGTGATCTACGTTTCGTCCTATATATTTAGTAGCTTAGAAGAGTTTTTACATTTACCCTCTGTAGCATCTATATATCTATTAATCTACGAATACAAACATATACGCTTATATTCATTAATAATAAATTGTATTGTGATATTTCTAATGTAATATGAAACAATAAAGAAAAAAAAAGTAAGATAATACAAGTAAAAGAAGAATAGCCTTAATAGTTCTTAGGATAATGCAAAACATTGTGCAGAATTGGATACAGTTTCAAGACACCAAATTTTTCTTTGTTCCGTTACATTACTGGGCTGAAATAATAATAGAAAATATAGTTCATTATTCTTACAGTTCACAGCTAAAATGAAAACGAATTAATTTCTAAAAATGCAAGAACCTCATAACTCTATAATATGAAACAGTCTACCAGTGAACATATTGATATCTAATTTATTTGCAATATACTGTTTCAGCAAATCATCTCTCAATGATATATGTCTTTCAGGGTATAAACAACAGAGTGTATCTGGAGAAAATATTTTATTTGGAATTTGAAAAAGATATTTAATTTTTTTTAGTGTGTAGATCATTTTTAACTCCAAGTTACATAAATTTCTCCTTCCATAAAATTAATATGTGTGCACTTGTGTAGTAAAATCTCCGTAGACCCTATTTTTAAAAATTATGTGAGAAAGCATGTATACAATAATAATTATTTCAGCGTACTTCTCATTCGTATCGTGGATTAATTACGATACGTAATTGCTATTAATACTTTATAAAATCTGTGATTGACAATATTTCTATGCAATGCCCTAATATTATAGCACTTCAATCCCTTCTATACTACTGCATATTAGTTCTAAAGTGTGCAATGGGGAGAAAAAGTATACTTTATATATTTACTAAAACTAACACTAAACGACTAAAACAATGCGATTCAATTTTTGAGATATAAATTAATTGAAGTACATCAATAATATAAGAAGCAAATGTGAATGATCATAAACTGATAGAATTACCAATTTTTTTCAAAACTGAATAGATTTTTCCGATGTCAAAAGTCTTTCAATATTAAAGTGTAGATCTTCCCTGAAAATGCAAATTACTTGGATAAATATGTAAACTACAATGGTTCCAATACTTCCTCTATAAAGTATTACTTTACTCGAAATATTTTTACATCCATATCTAATATAACTCTACCAGAAGAAGTATAACAAATACACTAATAACTAGGCAAAACGTTTTAGAAGAAGCGATCTAAGTTATGCATATGTAAGGAACAGTTTGGAATATTATAGCGAAGTTCAATGTATATTGGTAGGTTTTGAAAGTTTAAAGCCAATGGTGCTAAAGTATATTTGAAGCTACGTGGAAAGAATTTCAAATAATGTTTCCGCTTACATAAAATATCCATATCAAATGTGTCACAAGTAAATATGACTATTTTTAAACGTTGAATATCTTGGTAACACGCATAGATTATCATATTGAAAATACGAAACAGTTTAAAATCAATTAATTCATATACATCTATATCTACTTTTATCTTTTATCTACATATTAAATTATATGTTATGGAAATTTAGGAACTGTTATTTCAGAAAGAGGCAGTGTTTAAACGAAGCATAATAATTATGTTACATATATGCGATGTAAAAGAACAATGTCTAATATAAATTGCAATGCACACACCTTTCCACTAGTTTTTGGCCCATAACTTGCTCATTTAATAAAAAAATAATAATTCCAAAATTCACATATTAAGCATAAAATTAAAATAAATATGAATATTTTAACAACATATATTGTGAAATCTGAAAATCCACTCAATTTATATTGCTCTTAATATTTCATATATGTATACATATAAAATGTAACGAAATTAATTTAAGACATTTCGGAATTAAAGTGATCCTTTTTTTCCAATAGGTACCAATCTTGGAAAGGACGAAGAGGGTTTTGTACTTAAATTTGTATTTACTTTACACTAACATAGATAGATGCCTCGAACATATAAGGCAGTCATAAAAGCTTTCATTGTTGTTCTCTCCCTAGATATTAACTCTTCATAGTTTTTGTTAAATGGAAGCTATTAGAGTTCTATGATTTCCAGTAAAGTTATTTCGAATACGTGGGTGATGAAAGATTGCACAATTCTGCTTCTGAATTTTGTTCTTATAAACTGAAGATTGTGATTATATCCAATAAGTTGTTAAACTAAAAATTCATTTTTAAGTAAATATTTAGAAGGCTCAAGTTCATTATAAATCAAAATCCCCCAAGTGAAAATTTAAGTAAATTATTACATACGATAAAAGGTAGCGTAAAAAGTTTTCGGCCTGTCACAGAGACGGCATTCCAGTCATCAAAAATTTGTTCACTTCCTAGGTGCTCGTGTAGTTAGAATTTGTAATAAACTTTCCACTTATTCTATCACAAATAGTTTGCTTACACTACTTTTTACAATGGATTTTTTGCGCGTTTTTTTTTATTAAAATGGATGAACTTGAAGGTTGTGCGGTCATAAAATCCATCATTTTAGATTAATTAACCCCTAAGGAAGTTCATCCTAAGTAGACAACAGTTTACTGCCTGTCAGCTCCTTCCATATCAACCATCAAAAAAAGGGCAGCTGAATTTAAATGTTGCCGCATGTCCTTTGAAGATGACCCACATAAAAGATTGCCAAAAATCACATCCACATCCGAAACCATAAGAAAATGCATCATATCGTGTTGGACGATAGGTGATGGGGCTAACTGAAGTTATGATGATATCCGAAAAAAGTGAATGAAGCATCTAGCACAAATAATTAGGAATGCGAAAGCTCTACTCAAGATGCGTGCCGCATTCTCTGAATGCCGATCAAGAGCGAGTACGAAATTCTCAGCAATCATGGGCCGGTTCAATAGATATCCGACTGATTTTGGGTGGCGCTTTGTCACCTCGGGTTAGACGTGGATCCACCACTACACGACAGAAACAAAACAGCTGTCGATTCTCGTGTTTCAATGTCAAAGAAAGCGGAGATGTGAAAGGCATTATGTTTATTAATTATCTTAAAAAAGGCAGAAAAATTACAGGCGAATATTGCTCCAAACTTCTTCACCAGCTGGATTCCAAACTTCACGAGAATAGGTTAGGCTTGAAGAAGGGGAAAAATCAACTTTCCCCAGGACGACGCATCTGTACAAAAGGGTAACTTGACGATGGGAAAACTGCGGAATTTGAGCTTTCAACTTACTCGACCATTCCCATTTTCCTCTGGCATTTTTACCCTCTGAGTTTCATATTCTTCAAACTTGAAGTTAATCGTTTTTGGGAAGCACTTAGCGTCCAATGAAGGATTTAAAAGGTCAATAGATAAATATTTTCGCAGCCTTTCAGACTCTCACTTTTGGGATGAAATACTGATGTTAGAGAAAGGATGGACCAAGTGGGTTAAATTCACGGAAGATTATGAAGAAAAATAAAGTAATTTTTTAATTAAAAATCACAGTCTTTTGTCAGGCCAACAACATTTCACTTTAATCTCGTATATATTTATGCACACACACACACATACATGAGATATTATGTGTATGTATATTTATATATACACCCATATTGCCTTATATATATATATATATATGTGTGTGTGCGTGTGTGTGTGTTTATACATAATATATAAATTTTGTAATTAATGTTATTAAAAGTTTCAACACGCCTGTACGTGTTTTTTGAGTCAAAAATAGACTGCTAAAATCAAGTGTTATTGTAAAGAATGAACTTTGGAAAGTTTGGTCACTGGCTGTATTTTCTGTATATTTTCTGTTTATTTAAAGATGTTTTTAAGTTATAATATAATCAGAAGAAATAAATATCCAATAATATCAAAAAATCTAACAAGAGAAATATAATTTAAAGCTTTCAAATAGCGATGCCACTCTGATTTCTACAAATCTAAGTAAATGTTATAAATTCAAAAATATGTACGTATTTTAGGAGATTCAAACACATTCAACCCGAACTCTCATATGGCACGACGTTCACATATTAAGATAATACTCACATTTGTCTATTAACTTTAGAAACAACCTTGAATTAATGTATCCAATATTTTCATGTTTAAAATTAAACCTTGAAAGTATGTGCTAATAAATGTTGAGTAAATGCAAATTAGTGTTAATAAATTGTATGTAATTTAGCTGATTTAATTTTAAAAATTTCATTTCGGTAGATAAGAAAATTAATCTGGCGTTTTGTGAAGTATTTAGAGCTGGATTTGTTTAAATATATTTCAAGGATCTAGTTTGTGTAACTTACAATAAGGAGTAAATCTAAAATCTGATTGTTAGACTAAAATATTTCAAATGACGAGTTTTAATTGCGGCTTTTTTTTAAATTAAGCTTTATAGTACATAATTCATACAAGGAATATTGTACTTTTAATCTAGTGATGAAATCATATATATATAGCTGTTGTTTTTAAATCTTCTAAAAATTTGCAGATTAACATATTTAATAAAGTAATTAAGGATACATGTCTGAAAGGAAAATCAGAGATTTCCTCTATTTTTTCAAATGGACGTTTTATTTCTTGTCATTTCTTTAGCTTGATGTCTTAATCAAGTTTAAGAAATACTTATTAGAAATACAAATACTCTTATATAATTTTGTGGAACTCTAGAACTGGATGTTTTATGAAGAAAAAAGCAATATCATAAATGCATTGAATTATAAAAATCATCTATGCTCTTAGAGTTTTATTTCTTACGAATACTTTGTAGTGAAATATCGGAGTGAGGAATAACTTTAGAATATAACTATTTACAATTTTTTATTTATTATAATAATACATCCTTGTTAGCAATTTTCCTTTCTAAATAAACATTGAAACACATTTTCTCTTCTTTGCACTTTAGATACTTCACGCATCATTCGAATTCTGCATTTTCTAAGTGAAAGCGTGGAACGATATCATGATGAATATAAAGGTTATAATCTATCAGATAATAAACTACAGATACTTAGAGTGGGACGCACATTATTCCCCATTGTTAATAAAATTTTTTACACTGTATTAAACTATCACTAGATGGAGAAAAACATCGACTTTTCAATTATAATACTACATTCATAGACAAAAAAAATTGCGCTCCAAGGAAGAGTCCTCGAAATGAAACCAGATTTTACATCGTAATGCCTACATTGATATAAGTAAATGATGAGAAAATCAAAGAAGAAGGATCGTTTATTTCCGAGAAAAAGGCAAAAGAATGGAGAATATAAACCCTGTTGAGCTCACTCTAGAGTGAATGCATGATGCGATACGACCGGGCATTGAGGCATACACAATCTGTATAATGTATTGAGACATTTCGTTCCATATATGTTGTAAACTTGCCTCTCGTTCGTTCAAACTCGTGGGATGCACAACTCTCCGTTGCTAGGTTGGAGACAAATCTGGGGATCGGGCAGGCCATGGAAGGGTAGTAACAGTGTGGAGACAGACTTGTAACACCCTTGCCGTGTGAGGCCGAGGACTGTCTTGTTGAAAAATGGCTCTAGGAAGCCGTTGCATGAGTGGCAACACATGTGGATGCAGGATGTTATGGATATACGACGGGGTTGTCGTGGTGCCACGGATCAATACTAGGTGACTGTGTACTGTAGGCGATGACACTCCATACCATCACACGAGCTATGGGAGTGGTGTGTCGCTGTAAAGCAAAGACAGGATTGAGACGTTCACGATGGGGCCTTCACCCACTAACACGATTGTCATCACTGCTGAGAATGAATCTGGATTCGTCGCTAAAGACGACCTGGTTCCATTCCGCTGTAGTCCAGTTTCCTCGTGCACGGCACCACTCCGTCGATAAGTAGGCGTCAAGGGCAGCACCCGTAATGAGCGCTGTGATCCCAAATGTCCTTCAGCCAGGCGCCTTCGTATGGTTCAAAAAGACACAGGGGCCCTAGTGAAGGTGTAACCTGTGCCTGGATGGCGGCCGATGAAGCAGTTGGCTGTACGCGTGCATTTTTTACGATGTGGTGGTCTTCTCGATGTTTGGTCTGTCGAGGACATCTTGAACCTGGTTTTCGTGAAAACGACATCTCTCCAAACCACTGGTCTCAACACCTCCTCACAAAGCAATCAAAGTAGCCTAATTGATGAGCTACTCGCCTAGTTGACCAACCAGCTTCCATCATGCCGATGAATATCCTCTTCTCAAACTGCGACAGCTGCTCATATTGCCTTCAAAAACGGCGTAATGACATGTCTACCTCAGCTTTTCCTTTGTAAATGATTCAGCACACCCAAACAAGCTTTGGTTACCTGTTTTACACTCCACAGAGAACGACGTTAAATTCCCTCCACCGGCTATACGTAATGCGCAACCACTTTGCATTTCTAATCATTTGCATATCGCTCTGACATGTACATTTATGCCAAGATTCGTTAGGACCCCGCAATTATTTTTTGGTGTTTTAATTTTTTTGTCCATGAATGTATTTAAAATGAATAATAAAATATATTATTTTTTTAATAATAGTTCTTATTTTGTGCGTTATTCCTATGATATTTCCTGATACCGAAATTCCCCTTCTCACAAAGTCGGTTTTTCTGCATTTTTTTGTTCTTTCTTTATTTAAATACCGTTCTATCATATTATTGCTAAATAAATATATGATTATTGTAAAACATTTCCTTCATTTAGTATAGTACTATACTATGGAAATATTTAACTAAAGATATGTTGTTGTAAATAAGGATGTATATATTAGAAATTTTCACGTAATATTCCCAAGAATTTCAACCAATTTCAAGACTTGAATACATCTGTGTTTTATTCAAAACTTTTTAGATGCATTGAGAAGAGACAACTATAAATTCACTTCAGCAGGGAATGTATAACTTTAGAGGTAAATATCAACAATCAAGTATAAGGTTTTTTTTTCATCTCCACTCACAGCTTTGTGATGTCAATTTTATCACTTGCCGTGGTTCAAAAATCCGAAGTATGTCATCCAATAGCCTTGTGTTGCTTTAGTGTTCGACATAAACAACAATCAAATAATTAAACACTTTTATTATCTTTGTTATTTAAATGTGTTGCACTCATTTAAAAATGCTATGCATTGTTTCATTATAACTCAAGCAAAAACCTTGCTATCTTTTAATTACAGTTGGCTAAAAATGTAAATCTCTTACAAATTAAAGGAGATATTACTGAAAAATAATATTAAACTTTTATTAATATTTTAATTTACATTAATAAACATTTCAACACATATTCTGTCTTTACATATTTAAAATAAGTATATGATTGTATGGTACTGAAGTGTGAAGAAGTCTTATGCTTTTAGGTATTTTATTATTAAAATTTATAACTTTAATTTAAAGACAACCGCCAGTGAAAGTATACATTTAATTTTAAAGTTTCTTAGATTGTTTATTAATTTAAATTTAATATTATCCTGGTAGTCGTTACGAGTTGTCAAGTTCAAAATTAATTTTTTATTAAATTTAAGAGTTAAAATCATGATATCTATAGTAAAATTGTAATATCATTGTCTTTTCTGTTTGAGAAGTATTAAGTAATTTGATTCATTTTTATAAAGTTTAAAGTTTTATCAAGGTAATAGGTGACCCGGCCCGGCGATGCACGGGCTTTTACTGAGGGTATAACTTAATCCCCAAGTTAATTTCCTCCTTTCTTTCTGACGCCAGCACTTTTGTGTGGGTGTGATGTGTACGATGTGAGTGCAAGGACCATGAGTGCGTATCAATGGTTTTCTCGTTTAACATTTTCCCTTCGCTTCACAAAATCAGCACTTCCAATAAAATTTTTCGAAATTATTTTTACTTCTTTGTTTTTTTCCTCTTCGCTTAGCCCGGCGTTTCACGGCTTTTACCGATTGAATAACTTAATCCCCATGGGAATTTCCTTTTTTCCTGAGGACGATAGCACTTATGTGTGTGTATGCGCGATGTGAATGATTTCTTTATCTATGTCATTAAAACTCCCTTTTTCGAAATCTGTTCTTGCGTTGGTGTGGTGTGGTGTGGTAATTGGGAGAGATGGGTGAAAACTCAGGTGTCATCCTAGTCACTTGACCATGGTTGAAAATTTTGAGGTCCGTCGCCAAAAACTCTCGAATAGGCCAACAGTGCGAATTTATAAATGACTCACTCACTTTTCAATTCTTTCGTTGTAATTTTTTAGTTCCGGAAACGAAAATGTAGCCTTTTTAAAAATAGTTGTATGTTGAAAAAAGACAGAAAAGTAGAGATTTTTCAAATTACAAAACTTCACTACTATTATAAATCTTGAAGTAAAATTGTGAGGATTTTTTGAAATGTTCGACACACGGGAAAAAAATTTCGCGCAAATATCTTTATAAAAGAAGAAATTATTAATAATTAAGTATTTTGAGTATTTTATTAAAGTTTGTTCTAAAAGGTTTTTGGCTTTTTATTTTTTAAATCACTTATACTAAAAGTTTTAAAATAATTTTCATTTAGACGAAACGATACTGATTCATTTCACAGTATAAAATTCAAAAAGAAAATAATACTATGTGATAAAAATATATTTAAGAATATTTCCTCATATTTCTTTTTATGATATTTTTCTAATATTTAACTGTTCTTCAATAAATCAATCTTTAAGAATAAAAAAACACTTTCGGTTATGATGCGTTACATGAATGAGCGTCCCGTGTTATGAGGGAATCCCCCCTTTTAATACGCAGCGAAAGACTCAAAAGTACCTCAACTTTTCCCGTCTTACAAACAAAAAGCAAACGCAAAGTGACGCAATTGAGAATTTTTTTTAATGTTTTCATTTTTTTAGAGGGCTTAACTTTTGCGTTAAGGTTTTGAAATTCCACTCATTAATTGCAAAAACAAAGTACTTTAAAACAAAAATGTACAAAATGACTGTTTAAATTATTTCTCGCAAAAACGGTATTTTACGAAAATCACAAAAAAATTTTAAAATCCGTAATTTTTAAGCAATTTTTTCAATCTTCGCACAGAAACTGGATAACATTATTTTACAAACGTAAAAAAAAGTTTCGTACGATAGTTTTAATAAATGACGAAGTTATTTAATGTTGAGTTAAAATTTTGAGTATTTTTTTAAAAAAATTATAGAAAAAAAAAGTTTTCGGCCTTTTATTTTTTAAACGACTGATTCAAAAAGAAAAAAAACACGACATTATTTATTAAAAAATATCGTTTTAATAACACGAAAATAAATTCATACGCAACGATTTAAAAAAAAAATTCATAAAAACGCATCAGTTTTAACTCATTTATAAAAAAAAATCTTAAAAAATAGAAAATATCATTATTTTGCAAAAAAAATTAAACCGTATCGTGGCGAAAGAAATGATCTTTCCGATTTCGTAATTATTTTTTGTCTGATTTAAGAAACAAAAATCAGATGGCTGTTTAAATAACCATCGAGAGTACCGAAAACTTTCACCCTCTGTTGCAATATCTGTTTCCACCGACACATGAGCATCTCTTACGGGAATCTGGCAACGTTTATTCCGAATTCTTCAAATTTTGGCAATAAAAAAATTATGGCGTGATTAATCGAAATAAAAACCCTCCTATGTTTTAAGTTGGACGAAATGACACACAGTATGCAAGATTGTATTATGACCGGTTGAGTAATTTCGGAGTCCATAGCGGATAAACACTGTGACACGTATAATTTATATATAAATATATTTAACTTATTTACACAGTCAATAAAGTAATTTCAAAATTGATTGCAACACATACAATTTAAAAATCTCGGTTTCTAGGCTACTGTATTGATTTGTGTTACCATAATTAGCATTTATACAATGTATGCAACAACTTTTAACTCATAAAGTAAAGTGAAATGGTTTAAACGAATATATATCTAATTTAGTATGTTCTTTAAAATGCATTGACTATACTCTACAATTTGAGCTTAACATATTTCATCTCAAAGTAAGGGAAAAAATAATAAATAAAGTTATTTTATTATCAACTCAACTTAGTCTCTCTTATTTTTTTCAAGAAATCATTGTAATTTCATTGCTCCGTTCAGCCCTACTACGACAAAACTTCTACTCCTTTCAGTTTCTTCGATAAGGCTCAAGCAACTTAAACCTCTCCGTTCCCCAATCACTGGGGCACCTGAGACCATCTCCCGGCTGGAAGTGGGAAAGGCTATCAGGGGGCTTTCCCCTCTAGAAAGTTGAAGAGGAACAAAGTTACTTGTTATTGTTTGGATCAGGTGAGCACAGATTACGAGAGCCCTCGTCTGTGTCAAATACGGTTGAGACTAAATTTAGTGTTTTTCGAGATACGATAATCAAATGTGCGTGTGGCATACAACCACATTCGTCTTAATTTCTTCTCTCAGTTAGAAGGGACCTGAATAATATTGCTCCATTTATCAGGAACATGTCCCGATTTGCTGCGAAGTAAGATTAGTGAGATAGTTAATTCAATACAAAGGTTGAAATTTATTTTATTTCGGAATAAATGATGTAAAGAAATTCTGTGAATAAATATTTCTATGAACTTATCTCAAATTCATTTATGCCTAAGGAACTTGGATATTTATATCACAAAAATTTAATTATTATTTCTAAGCTGTGTTTCTATTACTTGATTAATTTATAAATAATCTTTGTTAAGGCTAGTTAAATTTACTAGGACTTACAATAAACTGGTTAGATTTAGTGGATGAATTGTTTTGGACTTTGAAAAAAAGAATCTTGTTATTTATTTAAAATGCGAATGTGCTTTTCTTCGTGTTGAAAAATTGAAATTTATTCGTAAAAAATTAAAATATTTCTGAATTATAATGGATGCAAACCAATAAAAGTATGTGAACATAATTGTTAGAATTAAAAATTTGCTTTTATGTGAATATTTTAGTGGCATAGAAAAATTATAATTGTAACATAGTCAAAAAAACTAAATGTTTTGAGCTTGGAATTAAAACTATTCAAGAAAACAATATCTATTTAGCAACTAGAAAATTAATAACAAGAGAAATGAGAACAAATATCAAATGTTATCAATTCATATATAGTATCTTATTTTCATTTAAGTGCAAATATTTCTGAATATTAATAAAATATGTTACAACTGATATGATAGAAATTTATAAATCGTATGCAGATAGTTAAGTTGGCTTTAAAAATCTAGAGATGTTATTTAAAAAGCATATTTAAATATGATTTAGTGTGAAAGATTTATATATCAGGTAACGTATCATAAGCTGGAATTCAAGTTTCTTTAAAGTTCAAGATAAAGATCAATAACATTTCAAACACATTGGATATTTATTGCATGTTATCCAAAAAGCAGTAAACAGAATATTTTTTCACTTAGAAACAAAAGTATTTTTTAAAACTTACTCCTTTTTTTTATTGTAAATGAACATTATGGTGAAATGAAAACTTATGTTTCAGAATTTCAAAGCCTTATTGGAAAACCTGTTTTTTCTAGTAAAAACAAAATGAAAAATTAATTCATATGTTAAGTACTGCAATTAGAAGAATGAGGGTTACGTATTTGAGCTATTTAACGTGAAAAGTAAAAGTAAATTTTAATCTGCAAAAAATATTTTTTATATTTGTTATTATTTATTGCAAATAGAGGTTAGCTACTAGTTACAAGAAGAAGAAGAAAAAAACATCACATGCATTTTACAGCTATTTCCGTTTTAAAATTTAAGAAAAACCTACAGTCAAAACTTGTAGTGCATGATAAATCGGAAGACATAATCAAGCTTGAATCATACCAATTCGAAGATACAGGAAGATAGAGTTCGAATTATGAATATGTCGCTAAGTACATTATACTTTTCGATGTTTAGTGCTCATTTTGAGTGGTTGTATTGCAGAAAAAAATTTTTTTGAGCTTAAAACATTCGAAATACAATTGTCCTTTTTAATTTTTTCGAAAATTAAACTCTTTTGTAGCAATATTAAATTATAAAATTATTATACATTTTCTTTACAATTATTTTTTCCATACCATAGAAAACCTTTTCTGCGTAGCTAGCCAATTAATAATAACTTTTTTCTTTACATCATTGCAATTTATCCTAATGCAGATTATTAATGAGGAATTACTCATTTAAGAATTTTAAAAACTCCTTAACTCAATAGCAATGCAAATTCAATTTTAAATTGGAATATTACATAAATTATTTAATATAATATGGAAGAACTGATAAAACTCTCTATAAAAATGATTCCATAAATCTGCAATTATTCGAAATGATGCCTTTAAACAAAGCATTTTCAATTCATACACTGTCCCTTAAACAAATTATCGGCCAGAAACCCACAGAATCTCCGCCAATAGTAGCCGTTCTGCAAAGAACCACTTTTCCCCACTCATCCAGCATCTTAATTTCCAATAGCCAGACCCTCAACTCTTAAAGCCACCGACGTCGGTATTCGTTTTAAGACACCCAACTCTCGACTCGTACGTTCATTTCATGCTACAATAATTAAATATCGTCGATGACACGAGCTTCGAAGATCATTTGCATATTCTATTAACAGAATCCAGCTAGCCAATCCTTGAGAAGACCCTACCTACGTATTTGTATCAAAATGTCAAAGGAAAATAGGGGAGGGGGATGGTATAGGGAATTTAACTTCCCATACATTTAACCAAGTACCCCCTATTCTTTTTTTTACTGTTTTGATTATTGTGCATTTTCATATAATTTAATTTTTTTTCACTGTTGATGCCCAAGTGGACTGGGGGAATTTAATTATTTAATAGATAAAGACTTAGCTGTGGGTTTTATTCCTTCTCTTGCTTTTTTTTCTCTTTAAATTTCATTTGCAGTTTTTGTTTGAAAGGAAGATTTATATCCCTATTGAAAATCTGGTTTAAGGGAGAAATATTCCCTGACTTCATGGTTGAGCTCTTGCGTTTAATTCCCTCGACGTTTCGCTTCATGAGGCTCTGATTCTTTTGATCTTAAATGAATATTTGAGGTATTTTACGATCTAACGGAAATCAGATGTTTTATAAAACACGGAATTTAAATTGGACTCGAAAGTACTTTTTTTACTGGGAGATGCTAGAACATTCCATAATTATTTACATTTCTTTTAGGATTACTTTTGTGAGCTTTTACACATATCAAAACGTTTCAGTGCGAGTACAAGAAATTCTTATCAGAAAAACGTTTGTGCTTCTTAAGTGTATTATTCAATTTGCATTTGAGAACAAGTTAGGTAATTTCTGTGTGTATCTCTCGTATTAAAATATTTTAAAACCAAAAAATCTAAAAATAAATTCTCAAGAAGGAAAATATATATAGTTACATTAAGTAACACTCATTTTGGGATTTTTCATATTTAAGTTTACGCGCGTTCATTATTTATTGTTCATTTTTCTTTCGTAATAAGGAAATAAGTGACAATTATATATTATTAGGTTTACTTTTATTCGTAATTGATACCAGAAATTGAGTATAAGTTGGGATATGTGAACGATGTATGAATTGAAAAATAGCATTTTGTTTGTTTAAATTATTTTAGCTTACTAAAAAATAAACAGGTGGCATTTTGTTGATCAATGCATGTGGTTACAAGAAATTTTCGTTTTTCCCTTTTTTGGGCTTATAAAGGGTTTTGTATATTTTTGTGTTGCGCATTTTGTATCTATTAGAGATCTTCAAATGAAACATTTCATGATATCAAGCACATTCAATGTACTTCAACCTTTACCAAGGGAATCGTGTTTCTTACATCTACAAATTGATACAATTCTTCGCGTTAAATAATTTAAGAAATGTGTATGAAATAGTTGAAATTATAAAAGAAAAACAAGCTAAAATAGTACGAGGCTCATTTGTGTTTCGTAATAAGGACTCAAATCTATTTCAGATTTGAGAGAAAAACTTTAAAATGTATCGCTAGAAACCTTTAAATGTTCTACTAATTTTAGTATCAGCTCTAATGTAAATATTAATTCTGTAAGAAATATCAATACAAGAAGATGTTAATGAAATTACTATGTGAAATATTGATTGACATTTTGCGTAAATAATTTCACATATCACATGTAAGAAAACTAAGCGATGGCATATTTATATAAAGCTGTTTTTATTTTTCTTATTTGTGCAAAGTACAAAAAAAAATCTCTTTAATACATTTTTACAATAACTCCATCAATATTAACATTACAAGACAGATAAGTTGAAAAATTATTGTACAAAGAATACTGCAACAAACGCCGAACATGCATCACATAATTAATCTCCTAAATTCAAAATGTATATATATCTTTTTTTATAAAAAAAAAATTACACTTGTGAATAAAAATTAAATCAACAGAAAAAAATATTATTTAAGAATACTATTTTGCATTATTTTAGGTAAATTTAGAGAAACAACGAATAAATTAAAAATAAACTATAAAATAGCTTATGCAAATATACTTAATTAGAAGCATGTAGAAGACTTAAATATAATAGAGATTTTTAAGATATCTTTTCTTCTATGCAGCGCAAATAAATAACTTTTGCATTTAATTTTTTCTATGTTGACATTTATTCATGCAAGATTGATAAGTGCATAAAATCTTCAAAGTATTGACGAGAGAAATGGAGAACAAAATAAGATATTAAAAAAAAACTTTTTAAAATTGTATAAATATTTGATGTGTAGGCTGTATATATCATAATCATTTCATAAGCACATTTTTGATACGGCTTTAAATATGCATAAGTTTATTTCAAAAATGCTGTAATAATATACGACCTATACATAATCGTATTTTTATGGTAAATTTTGAGTGAAAATATTACTGCATTTTTTAATATAACTTCATTAAATTTTCTACAAAACTTTTTTAAAATAAACAATCAATTTAATAAAGTGTGTTCAAAGGAAGACGGAAAATGGATTAAAATGTTAAAGCTCGTTCAGATACATTCTTGAAAATTCCTTTTCCATATATGCTTTTTTAAAGGGACATTGATTAAGTTCATTAAATTCAATTTAAGAAGAAAAAAACGTAAATGTGGTAAACATTTGCTTAAAAAATGATTGTAGCATAACTATATAGTTCTGACGTGATTAAAATATATAAAAGTAATTATTTATACAGTGCCTTAAAATTAGAAACATTTCCTAAATGTCAACATTATGTTATTATGGCTACATATGTGTACAATAAAAAGGGATACAGAAGAAAGGTATCCATATGAGAAAGAAATCTGTACATTGATTGTAAAAATGGAATTCTAATTGTTTTACATTAAATGAATACTTTATTCAGAAAATAACTGCTAAAAATGCAATAATAAGAAGAATACGCTGTTAAATTGTTATCCACTAGCCATTGACATATAGAGCTGTGCAATGCTATGGGTAACAAACAAAGAATTCCCAGATATCAAATTTAATACTGCTCCCTCGTCTTAAGGCCATGGGGTGGTAAACAGTCAGAATGTCTTAATAATATTCTGGATGCCTCCAGACAAATTTCCAGTAGTAATAAGGTTCAATTTTAGGCGAGACACATCATTGTAAATATTTTTTTTCTAGTGCTTTATATTTTAGATCGAATGCATGCCGCACCATTGCAAATGTGAAGGATGGTGTAGAACGATGATTAACAATTATCGCAGTGGCCTCTGTTTCCTTTCACTAAGATATTCATAGATGATCATCGCCATCATTGGTGTACGACTGTGACGTGCGAATCGACCACGCATCATTCAGTACAATTGCGAGTCCTTTCTCAAATGGTGAAACCTGCTCACACTGATCACAAATCTTCCTGTAAGGTATTGTTAAAGTTTGCCTGATGCAATAGACCAACATTTACAGGAAAGCTATGACTTTTTTGGACTATCCGAATGTTTCATTGTAATGCGCAGGAACTCCAGCAAGTCACTAAGTCCCAGACCACCGAAATTTAATCATTTGCACTACACGATTTATGTAGAGAAGAGGGCAACAAGTAGAAGTGAAATCGAATTTTTAAAACTGAACGAGATCGAAGAAGGAGGAGATTGAGACTGGAAGCAGAGTGAGAGGATAGATATTTGTTGACACAGTACGATTCAATTGACAAAAATTGGTCAAAAATGAAATGTAATTTTTTCTTAACCTAAATTATTCTTTATATACTTTTCTATAACATCACAAAATTTGAAAGCTCTAAACTTAAAAAAAAAGTTGAATTATTATAGCCTTTACATTCGTTTTTGTTTGTACCATATAGCAAGTCAAAAGTTTAAACTTACTGATTTCAAAGAGATGAAATAACTAGTTTGTCTTTATTTAAAATGCTAAGGTTATTTTTCTATTGTGCCTGATGCTTTAAATTGTTCTTACCTATTGTTAATATAATAAAAGATGGTATGTATTTTTGAATCAAAGCAATACTTATTTAAAAAAAAATAATTACACTCTCAATTTATGCATTTTTTATGGCATTTTTAATAAGTAATCATAAAAAGAAATACTGTACGAATACCAATCAGTTATTGCAAAAGCCATACCAACTTTTGTTATACATAGTTTGACGTACTTATAAATCAAATGCCATGCATGTAGGTAAATTTTCATAGGAGGAATAGCATTTTAAAATAACTTCACAAATGTCAATTTTTTTCCTTAAAAATTAAATGGCTATTTTTTATGAAATGTTGAGCACAAATCTTCTTTACTTAGTACACACACATAGGATGCAACCAAAAAATATGAAAATCCTTAAATTAAAAATATTTGAGTAAATCGTACCATGTCCCCTTAAAATGAATTTCTAGCTAGTAAAATATCAATTTTTTTTAACTGTGTGATATTAAATAGTTCTCCAAAGATTCAATATAAACCGTGTTACTTGAAACCTTTGCGTTGAATGAGCCAGACGTAACAGTATATTCCATCGTGACGTATCTATAGTCAATTCCGTCCCATTTAGTTTCCTCATTCCTGTTAAGTCAATTTTATGTAATAATATTTTCAAACTTATAACAAATATCTAAAAATATATAGCATTATATATAAATTGTGCAATCATATATAATAAAGTCCATCAATTATTTTTGGATTTGCAAACAAAATTATGAACTAATATATATATGGTGTTATGTGCACTAAAAATATTTAATTCAATAATTTCTCCTCAAACCTGAATTCATATGTACTCGAAACATTCCATGCACAAAATTACAAACCATCTTAAGAAGTCATCCAAAATATTATACTCAAGAGCGAATCATCAGCAAAATTATGACTGCTATTAGTCTAAAGAAAATTTATTTAAGCCAAACAGCAGCGGGGAAGAAATAAAGCTCCGGTTATGTGTTAGAGAAATTAATTACCAGCGATATATACCTTATCAAATTTTGCTAAAAAAATACCCTTAACCTTTAAACTTAAAAAAAACACCTTAATTACCTTGTTTTAAACCGAGAATGTAAAAACTACATATAATGGATGGCTCAATCGTCATTCCCAAGTAAATTGAAAAAGTTACGTATTTCGTTCATTTGTTCAATAATACACTTGATGATTTCTCCGTTAAGAGTACTATAAAAATGCGTACGCATTTATTAACAATAAGCATTTATTAAGAAAAACCTGCATACGGTTTCATTTACTTAAGATATTTTGATAATATAATTAAATATTTTGAATGGTTTATTATTATAAATAAAAAAATTATTTCACATTTTGAAAAGAATATATTATTTCATAATTGCATATTTTGCACTTCCTACTGTTTCGATGTTTTTTTAAAAAAAAGAATGTAATTTGATTACGTTTCTACCGAAACATTTACGGTTATAGTTCAAATAAAACTTTAAACGGAAATCTGAAAAAAAAATCGATTCAATTATCAAATATTCACATCTCATAAAAATATTTAACTTACAAAAATATGTGCTTTACATTTGTATTGAAATATGATGCAAAAAATATTCAATTTTTTTTAATGTATATTTTATCATTTATTTTAAATATATTATTTACTCATTAGTAACACAGAAAGAAAGTTTACTAATGAACTCGTGTTTATAGTTGTATAATTTCATTAGCAATGGTTTAAGGAATCCGACTGCCCTAAGATTGTGAATTTTACCAAAAATTGACAATTTTTTTATGATTTTATTTTATATGCCATCTATCTTATTATCTTTATAAATATACAAAGTTTATTATTTTCCATTCATTAGAACAAAAGGTCCAAGTGTTTAGGTAAAGGCAGATGCCGCTACATTAAGCTAAATGCGCTCTCTTTAAAATGCGCTTTACTCGAATTTTTTTTTTTTTTTGAAAATGTTCAAAAGGGGACACTGATTGCTCAAAAAGTATTGAAATTAATTAACTGAAATTTCTTGTTTATGTTTTGTATAATAGTAGACGTGTTTTAACTCTCAGATTTATCAATCATTTTTTTATTCAGTGCCTTATGTGAATATAACCACTGTTCTCTTAAGCAATTACATATAATAACTAGGATAATGTGCTTTATTTTATGTAAAAATTTAAATATCTTTTATCATTAAGATCATTTAAAAATGAATAGCTAAACAACACATAAAGTCTGAAAAATTTAAAATTTGTTCATAAATCTGTTGTACAGAATGAAGCCCACTTATGTACTATTTTTGTAAATCTTTACCGGGTTTTAACATTTTAGTAATAACAATTTATTTTCCTTGTCTTAATTTTGCTTGAGTGAGTGAGTGAATATTAACGTCGCACCAGTGCTATTGCTGACGAACACCGTAATTTTGAGCCATGGTTAAGTGGCGATTACGACAACTGAGCTATCCTCCCCCTCTACTAACTACCACACCAGACCAACCGGAGGATGTTTGAGCTCTCGACAGATTTAATGCAAATCGTATCCTTACACGGTGGGTCTTCAGTGACACTGGGCTCGAACTCACGATACGCCTGCCAAGAGTCCTTTACCTAGGCTACTGTGCCCACCTTCTTAATTTTAGTAATTTGTTCTTAAAAGGTTCTAAATAAATCTAAAAACCTCAAAACAAATTCCGATATCTCTCCATTTAAAAAAAAATGTCACAGGATCGTTATATACCTTAAAAACAATTTCAGGAATTTAAAATGTATCCCCTTCTTATTGCATGCGCTTACAAAGATCAGTTGCTAGTTAAAACGGTTGAAATCATGGCATGTTTACTTCCCACCCTCAAAAACAAACTCTTTCGTAAGGAAGGGGCTTAGAAAAAAATCACTAAAAATAATTTTGAACTGTTTTTTTTCCGGCAGGAATATGCGTTTTTGAAATATACATGTAGCTCTCTGCCAAATTTCGATTAATGACAGGGATTTGTATAGACCGCAAACAGATATATTCAGACATACAAATTAGTGTACAAAATGCCGTACTTATGTAAAGAAAGAATTTCATTTTTATTTAATAAATCCTAAGAAAATAACTAAAAAACGCTCAATAATTTGAACACATTTTATGTTTTTTTTCGTTTACTTTGTAAAGAAATAGAACAGCAGAAAGAGTGATGTTTCTACTACATTACAGAATAATGGCCTCTCAACACACATGAATTTGCATCTATAGTTTGAAAGTATTTTTTTATATTAAGTATGCCTTTATTTTAAGACGTAGGGAAACAATATTTTTTTGCATTCTTTAAGCAAAATTTTATAGTTTATTTAACTAAAATAAAGAAGTATATTAAAGTATAGAAGAACATTTACGAGTATAATCCTCTCAGATAAACTAAGATGCAATTTATTTTTTATGACAAAAAAACAATTGATAAAATTTGAAATCATACTTATAGCTAAATTTAAATAAATATCTGTGCAAGACAAATTTAAGTGTAGAAAAACAGATACTTTGATTTGGAAATCAACTTTAATATTTTTATCCATAAGTTTGCATTTTTTTTAAATACTACTAGTACATGTCACATGTAGTTGGACAATAATTTGCTTAAACTACTTATTGAACTAATTTCTTCTTGATTTCCTGAGGTCCTTAGAGTGCATTTAATCTTCCTTCTTTTATATACATATTGTAAATGGAGCTTCAAGAAATTATAATGATTCATTCCATGAAAAGATCTTACAAATACCTTAAAATAATGAACAAGCAAGTTTTCTAAGAAAAAAAAATATATCGATTAAATTGATAGAAAACGTTTGAAATTAAAAAAATAATAGAAACAGTTTAAAACAACTTTAATACTTGAAGACACTCGAAAATACTTAGGAAATCAGTGTGCATTTTTGTAATTGCACGACATAAAATGTATGTGGTATAGTACATATTTACTTTTCCAATATGAAATAGTCAATTTAAATTGTTTAGTTTTTAATGAGACTTGTTTTTTAAGTTATACACACACACACACACACATATATATATATATATAATATACATATATGTATATATAATATGCATATATATATAATATCATATATATATATATATATATATATATATATATATATATATATATATATACTAGCTGACCCGACAAACGTTGTTTTGCCAGATAAATTATTTCTAGAGAGTATTTTTGTAGTCAAATAAAAATTAACTCATTGTAAGTGTGTGGGGATGTGGTATATGACTGAAAGAGGAATGGAGCGTTGTGAACGATGACGGTCTATAAAAGTAACAAAACACCAAACATTCATTTTTTGAATTATTCGTACTTTTATTATTTTAACTAATAAATTTCAAATTACATCTCTATCGCAAATTATGACAGTTTAAAAATAACTTTATTTTTGACTATCATTAGCCAACACAAACAAACTAGATGGTTTACCGACGCGAGAACATGTGCCCAAATCTAAGCCCCAAACATACATCGTTTGGCCTTGAGATTTATTGATTGTCATTGAGAATGCCAATCTAATGCGAAATTGAATCCGTTTGAATTCAATCGACACATCTGTCTGAATAATAGGGATTCGTGATAGTAATACATCTTCTCCTCTCAACTTTCCATTCCAAATACTTGCCTCGGCAAAGTTTTTCATCAATTTTTTAATGACTAATCGCGTGCCATTGCACGACCGTGGCGGGTTCAAATTACGAAGCAAAATAACCGGAAATCCAACCTTCAGTTGTAAATGGTACGGTGGCATGGCTGGGAAATCCAATGAGTTCAAAAACTGTGCTGGATAATTTACAGCTTCGTTGGTATTGCAAACTGTATCGATAGATCTGTATGACTTCAAGTCCCCTGGAATCATTTGTTGTTTCTTGAAATTCAAAGCGTTGATGTCCACATTTTTTATGGCAACATTTATCTTTCTGCCAGCCACTTATGATACAAGTATTGTGTGTGTATATTCGGGAAATATCTGCTCAATGAAAGCATTTTGCGAGTCAATGATTGCGCAGAAATCGATCAGTAAATTTATGCATCCAGTGTTTTCATGTACAGCTACTTTTCCATCACCGATATCTAACATTTGTTTTGAAAATGTTTCAGCTGATGGATTTTGAAGCATTTGAATGCGCATATTTACTTTTAGCTGTACTTTTTCCAACATTACGCCACATTGGCGATGATTTCAAGCAAGCGTTGATCTCAATAGCGCACGTTGAAAGTGGATTGAAGCGATAATGGTTTAGGTCGTGTTTCAAGTTATGATAGTTGTACTTTTCCTGACGCGCAACACATTCCGGCTGGCTATTGTTTTTAATTTAAGTGCAATACAATGCGGAAATTCCTTGTCCATAGCACCAATTTCCACATTCGAATGAGCGTAATATTTAACATCGGGCTCATTTTCGAATGCTAGACGACGGAATGAATTGGATGTAAATGATCGATGTAGTTGTTGGCGTTGTTGGTCATTTGCTCTGCGTGTGTCAAATACGAATTGACACGATTGTGTTTGTTCTAATCGTCTTTGTTGATTTTGTTCAACTCGTGCCTCTTGTGATTGCGATTCACGCAACTGCTCCATGTTCACACTCACATCTTCATTATCCTGTTGGATTTGTTCGCCTGTTCTTTGAGCTCTTCGATTTCGCATGGCTGTAGAATTAGTCATTCGACGGCCCAAATCAGACCCGTTGCATCTGGCTGGCATTGTTCACTGTAAAAACACACAAATAGATCGAATTGAAGTACTTGACGCTAGAATACAATATACTGATACTGTATCTGTTCTTTTGTTATTTTATCTTTAACTCTTACAATTATAAAATACGTATAATTTATATTTTAATTGAAAATGATTCCCGAAAAATTTGCGCACACTGAGTATTACAGTTTTATTAACTGCCGTTTAATAATAAATTAACTAATAACTAATAAATAAGAACTCATAAATTTCTGAAAATATTCAGAAATGGTTTATACAGGTAACACAATAGTTGTTGTTTGCGAGTGCACGGGACACTTTTTTGAAAACTATTGATTTATATGAGATCACTTAATTAATTAATTGAACGTGAGGATTATCTCGAGCAAAATGTCAATAACTGATCTCGTGTCATTTATTTGAAATAATGATATTAAAGTAAAAACGATTAAGTTTTTCGCAAATATTTTTGATATTTTTGTTTTATAAAGGGATGCAATATATGAATTTTTGAATTTAAGATATGTACAAAATAAAAAAAATAAACTTTTCACTCGCCAAATTTGGTGATTTTTGATTTGTTATAGACACCTCTTTTGTTAGTGTAAATTATGGGCAGGGTTATTTGGACGGTGGAACAGAGAAAAGTCACATCTGGCGCGAAACCGATTATCGACGCCAAGCGAAACAAACAAAACACAGGGTAGAACAACTGCGCCTTTTTAGGTTTTCAATTAATATCTTTTTAACTAATTGCAATATCGGAATGAAAATAGTTTACGTCCTATTCTCAGACCTACTGAATAATCGCACAAAATTTCATAAGAATCGGTCCAGCCGTTTCGGAGAAGTTTGGTTACAAACACTGTGACAGGAGAATATTATATATTAGATATGTGAATCTCACACACACATATATGTTATTGTACTCAGATTTACCGCGGGCTCAACATTTTTGAATGAAATTTTTAAGTAAGTTACCTTTCTCCTGTAATATATTTAGATATTCTATCCAGTTTTAACAGGTTTTTGCTCTATAATTATTAATTGAATAGGGAAGGTTGGCTGGCCAAAAAAACATGTTAAACCCGTCATTTATATAAATTATTTATATATAAGAGCTGTTCTAAGAGAGTCAGAAATGTTTATAATATTGCAGAAATCATATTTTAATATTTTGAATTCTAATATGTATAATTTAATATATATACTTTCTAACATCTTATGTCTGGTTTATTTTGCAATTTCGGTTATCTTCAGTTACGATGATTATTGAAATTTCATCTCTCTTTAGTAGAGAATATTGACTATATATAACTTTAAAATGAAACATATTTTGCATTTCATAATACAAAGGCATACTTGCATGTTATTTTACTAAGGTAATAATTAAAAGGGTCAAAAAAGACATTAATTAACGCTTCAATTATTAGAATCAAAGAAGGTGATTGAAATGGGACACTATATTGTTTGTACAATAACATCAATAAATGATACACTTTTACAAATCCACTTAGCTTTCAAGTATGGCCTTAATACTAAAATCGTAACAACTTTTATGACTTACAATCAATATCTTTCGCTGAAAATGTAAAAACAATTTATGCAATGCATTGTGGAAATTATGTGTATTTACCATAATACGAGTTGAAGTTACAATTCTCAGAAATACTATATTAATATAAAGAAAGAAATGGAATTACAAACATCTGTAGTATTTTTTTTATTATAATGCTATATGTGTGCAATCAAAGATGAACTTGTCTGATTAGGCAAAACAATTTTTTTATCAAAAGATTCATTTCTAAAAAGAACAGATATACGTTTGTAGTAAACTGCAAGATGATAATAGCCTTTATTTGTTTTTACGACTTACCTTTTCCTACAAATTCTTTATTGGATTGGCTTTAAGTAGTGAATTTCATTCGTAATATGTGAACATGATATCTCTGAAAATATGCATATTTCAAGTAACACAATGCTAGGAAAAACCGAAAAATACTAATGCCTGTAACATAATTTCTCTTGTGCCAAGCTTCCAATCAGTGATGTAGATTTCATTTCATGGCTTTATCTAGAGAAATCATTATGTGAGAGCGCTAAAGCTCTCAGAAGGCTTTGCATATTCTACAGGATAAGTTAGAAATGAAATAGTTTCAGAAATGGTGCTAGTGTATTTTGTACTTGGTTGGCAAATTGCTTTTTCTCTTTGTTACTCGTATACCAATATATAATTTTATTTCCTGATATGCACAAAATATTTGCTTCGTAAAGCTTTTTTTTTAATTAAAACTACTTTGTGAGAAAAGTTATGGATATTTAGGTTTCTCTTTAAGATCGAAACATAGCAGAATATCAACTTTCGCAAGGGAAATGAGTGAAAAAAATTCAAAATTGTGGCCAATATGAGGTATTTCTGAAATAAATGTAGAACATCGTCAGCTGATTATTCTTAATGAAACGATATTAGCAAAGAAGAAAAAGTATTTTATAGTAAGCTTATAAAGGTATTCTTGCATTAAATATACTAAATTCAATCGTCGTCATTTACCGCATTTTACTCGTATACTATGGATCGCACAGTTACAGTTTTTTGTTAAAATGTTTATGCACTAACAACGACGACTATGATTGTTCAGTGTTTGAGCATGGTTTTTGGGACACATTGTATGCAAATATATATATATATATATATAAGATGAACCAATCCTGTGAGTAATTTTTAAATACTTTTTACAAACAAATTACCTTAATTCGGATTGTATGTTGAAGTTTTACAAAACAAATCGTTAGAAAAGGAAAAATGAAACCCTTACAAGCTCGTGAACAACATTACAATAAAAGACATACAGAAAATTTTCTGTGATTTACCCTACACTCTTCTTAAAAGTGCGTTATGAAAAATATAAGAATTTGAATATTACTATTACTGTACTGAAGTATAATAATAAAGCATCAAACACAAACATATCTGAATTAAGAGCAAAATATGTTTAATTGCTCCCAATCAGGAAATTAAGTGAATAAAAAGCTTAAAGGTAAGAAAATAAGTATAATATATATAAAAAGCTGAAAAATAATTGTTATGCAAGTAAAATGCCTTAATAATGTGCAATGGAGGTTTTAAACTTTAAACTCAATTTTCTGAAAAAAACATTTAATTTGAGAAGTTTAAAACTGCTACAAATCTAACTTATATATCTATTTACTGCCTTAAGTAGCAGTTAATATATATATATATATATATATATATATGTATAAATGATTTTTTCTTGGAATCCTTAAAAAATAATATAATCATGTTGCTTTTGTGAATATTATGGATTTTTTTTTTTTGCCTTTTAGTCAGAAAAAATTTAGTTGATTTATTTTCTTTGTGACTATATATTTTCCTTTTGTAGTTAAATAAAAACGTCCAAAAAGTAACATTTTTTTCCTTCTATGTGCAATATTACGCTGGCTTGTATTTTGAAAATAAAAATACCACAAGCGTAATTTTTTAATTTTTTTAGAAACATTGTAACAATTAACTCAGGAAAGCATAAATATTTTCAAATTTTTAACTGAAAATGTTCTTGTTTGTTCCGTATTTATTAATCCAATATTTTCCTACAGAAACTCTCATGTCAAGTACAAAAATTTCCCTTGGGTCTCTTATTTTGTAGCTCATAAAAGGAGTAGAAAATATATGATTAAATATTAAGCAATGTACATTCTATACAGTTTTATTTTCTAAGCAATATGATATTTTTCCAATGTGTTTTTTGTAAAAAATAAAGTATGTATTTTTATCTGAAATATACAAGGGCATTCTTGTATATTTGTTACATTGGTTTATTCATTCAATAGTTACAAGAATTATTTTTTAATTTTGTAAGAAGTGTATTACATTGTCTTAAGGAAAATTTTTTACACTTATTATAAAAGTGAATTATATTTATTTGTATTGAATTTTAAATGGGCACGTCTTTGAATTGTCTTTTTGATTAAACTTTAAATACTTGGTTCTGTAATTTTGTTAGCTAAATGATGAAAAAAAATTCCTAAAAAGTCTATTTTTTAGTGATTTTGCAATCTTTGTTCTAAATATAAGCTGCAGATAAAGATGTACCAAAAAATATTGGTGCAGAAAAAAGTATTTTAAAAAAGTTCAAAAATAAAAAATTATTTTGTAATTAGAGCAGTTATTCTCAATCACTGTGCCGTGGTACTTTAAGTGCCAACAACATTTTTTTTTTCTTGAAAATTCTTAATTATACCCTGACTTAACATTATTTGATATAAGAAAATTTGATTGGGTTCGTAATCCATTTGTGATAAATGATACATTTGGACATGCATTAACTATGAATAAAGCGGAAGAACTAATTTAGCTCGTAATAATTGAGATTTAAATTCAAAACATACTGAAGAGCCAATTAATTCATTTTGAATTAAAATTAGAGGTGATTATGACATAAAGGTAAAAAAGGCTTTTAAAATATTGCTATAATTTTCTGCATCTTATGTATGAATTCGTATATTTACCATTAACAAAGATAAAAATTAAAATTAAAAATGATCGAGACATTTATATGTAGATGAAGATATGAGAGTGGCATTATCATTATTAATACCAAATATGGACAATATTATCAAAAATCATCAAAATCAAATTTCACATTAATTGCATCTTAATTATTAATTACTCAAAAAATGCAGATTTTGACAAATGCATTATTTTTATCTAACATTGAAAATTATTTTCATTATCTATTTTACTCAGTGTATTACAGATAAGCAAAGTTTTTTTAAAATTATATTTTTTGTTAGTGTGCCTCAAAAGTTTGAAATTGTTAAAAATGTACCACAACAGAAAAAAGGTTGAGAATCACTGGTCTACAGTATCTGCTATTATGCTTATTCTTTAAGCCCATTGTACCTTAAGTCATTTTTCTTTTTTTTTCCCTTTCGAATAATCAGCTAATAGTTACTTGCAGCAATTTTGAGCAACAATCAAACAATGAGGAAAATGTCTTAGTCTATGTATTTTTTTTTCTTACTTTTCCGCAACACTGTAAGGGTATACTGAAAACCAGTTTGTATCGTCTATTATAAGCGTAAAAAAAACTGACATATCCTTACATAAGGAGTGCTATATAATTATGGGAGTGATTAAATACAAATTTACGAAATGTGAAATAGGGATATATATATACATACAGAGAGAGGTACATAGATATAAACATCGAGAACACTTTTTAAACTTTTTATGTTTCTTTTTTTTAAATTTGTAGGCTTATATAAAATATTACGTTGCGCAACAAAAAGTCGTTTATATAATTTTAAACAGAATGTAATACTGAATGCAATACAATAAACGAAATTCAAATATTTGCAAAGCAAAAAAAGTTATGCTGCAATAACTATTGATACACTAGATCAGGGGTGGCCAACCCGCGGCACGCGTGCCACATTGTGGCACGCGGGAGTCGTAACTGTGGCACGCGAAGGCTTATTGAAAAATTACAAAAATTTTATGAAAATATTACTGAATTTATTGAAGTACAATATAAAATTATCATAAAGATAATATGTAAAAAACAGAAATTTTCTGCATGAGATTTTAAAGGCGCTATGCAAGATTTTTCTTTTCTTCAGTATAGCGCCAAAATGAGATATTGCTCATTTACTTACAATTCCACGGCATTCTAAAGTTCCGAGAAAAGTGTTGAGTAGCGTGAAGCTAAAAACAAATAAATTCTCTATGTCTCGGACGGTCGAATCTGCCCAAAAAGTCACCCTCTCCCGGGTGCGGTTAATTTTTAACATCTCGGATTTCCATTCAAATTTCAGCTTTCCCTTGCAGTGCTGAAGTTTAGCATTTATAGCTATTGGCTCTCAGCGTGATGTCAGATAAAAAGGTTTTTCCGAAGGTGTTGGCTATTTACGATTTCTGTTATGTCAAGAAGTAATTCTGCAGTATATTAGGAGAGCAATTGTTGATACGGTAGAAGTAACTCTATCTGAACAAAGTAGCCGCTTTATGAAGAAGAGGGAGTGAGAACTTGCATCCATGACTAATCAAGATGCTGGATTCGGAGTCTAGAAAATTTGTAGCGTAACATCAGCAAATTGTTTCTACCTGCCAGATTCAGTCGATTATAAACTCTGTTTAGGAAGACGTTAAGCTTTTTTTCCTTTTCTAAAATTGTTTTTAGATTTTAGTGTAGAGCATCGTTGCTTAAAAAAATTTTTTTAAGAGCATATTGCAGCACGTGATTTTAAATTTGTCTTGGAAGAACAATACTTGTTTACACTTCAAAATGCTTCCAAGCCTGTTTGTTTGATATGTGAAATTTGTATAGCAGTTCTAAAAGAATTTAACTTGGACCGTCATTTCATACAACTGCATAGTGATTTCAACAGCAAATATCCTGTTGGATCAAATTTGAGAACGGAATTTATCAATAAAAAAAGAAATCTTTAGCAGGTAAACAATCTTTGTTCCAGAAGAAAAATGACGAAATGGAAACCACTGTGAAGGCTTCTTTTGAACTTTTTTTGTTGTTAGCCCGCAAGAACAAACCATATTCTGACGGAGAGGAGATGATAAAATGTAACCTTTTAATTTTCGCCCAAAATGTCGGTGATCCAAATGTCAAAAATATGGTTGATAAAATAGCTTTGTGTCTAGAAATACAGTCATGTATCGTATAGATGACATGGGCCAGGATGTTGGAATGCAAATTGTCTCTGGACTACGAAATTGCAAATATTTTTCTTTAACTTTGGATGAAAGCTGTGATATCACAGACAATGCGCAGTTAAGCACCTTTGTGCGTTACACGAACAATAATTTTGATACTGTGGAAGAACTTCTTGATTTGTGCCAACTAGTTTTAACTACAGGTGAAGATATTTTTAAGAAACGTAAAAATGTAATTGAAGTTAACAAAGTAGAATGGATAAAATTAGACAGTGTTTGCACACAGATGGAGCGCCTTGCATGGTTGGCAGATTAAAAGGTTTTGTTGTATTGCTTGAAAATTATTTGGAAAGAAAAGTTTTCATGTATCATTGTATTACTCATCAAGAAGCTCTTTGTGCCAAGGACTTAAACTTGTCTTTCGGTGTTGGCGCCATGGTGCGCTGTATCAACAAAATATGAGCTCGTGCACTGAATCAACAATGATTTCGTACCCTTTTCCCCGAAGAAACGGAAGAAAAGGGCGAGTTACTTTTTCATTGTAGTGTGCGCACTTGCGAGATTTTGGAGTTTGAGGGAATGTGTTTTAGAATATCTGGAAGAAAACGATGAACTGCCCAGTGAATGCTCGCTCCACATGAGTGAAAATTGGCTGTGGGATTTAGCTTTTCTTACCGATATAATGGAAAATTTAAACAATTTAAATTTAAGATTACAGGGAAAAAAATTGTATTTTTCCTACCCTAGTTGGTCATGTATTTTCTTTTGTGAACAAATTTTTGCTTTTTTGTCTGGATTTGGAGAGAAAAATTAACTAATTTTCCATTCATGCAGGAAATATCTGCCAAAGATAGTAATGATCCGAACTATGATATATTTAAAAATTTAATATCCATTTTGCAGGATTCTTTCAGTGCCAGGTTTGAGGATTTTAAAGATGATAAAAAAATACTGGACTTTTCAGTAATCCTTTTTTGATTTCTCTTCAAGACATTAATTGCTACCCATCTCATTTACAAATTGGAATTATTGACCTATAGCCCCATATTAATCTGAAAAGCAAACATAAGGAAATTATTTTAACCGTAAATGATCCGAATTGCTTCGAATTTTGAAAATTTGCTCTACAAAGCAATTTTCCAAATTTACATGATTTAGCGGTCAGATATTGCTGTAGGTTTGGATCAACATATGTTTGTGAAGAAATGTTTTCTGTTATGAACGTAATTAAATCAAAATATCGCTCAAAATTAACTGATATGCACCTAAAACGCATAATTTTTTTAGCATCTTCACGAACCAATCCAAATATAGAGGATTTAGTAAAAAAAACTACAAATTCAAAAGACACATTATAAGAAAGTAGTGTGATTGCTTAGTAATAATTTTAAAATAAACTTTTCAAGTTGCTTACATTTATTTTATACATAAGCTAACTGACTGATCCTGTAAAAATTTATCAACAATACAATATGTTTCTACTTTTGTTTTATTTGTTATACCATTTTTTTTTTTTTTTTTTTACATTTTCACTATATAGAATTTGCAATTAAAAATATGTTTTTGGTGTAAATAAGCCTATAAGTAACATTTTTTGCACTTTTGTATATTTTTTAGTTTGGTGGAAAAGTTGGAAATGGCACGCGTAGCTTTTTTGTATCAGATTGTGGCACGCTTCCCAAAAAGGTTGGCCACCCCTGCACTAGATACTGATGATACCAGTGAGTTTTTTTTCAGGTCTTATTGGAGTAGCCTTTAATTTCTCTTATAGCTTGACATCAATATTCCATTGAGCTGAAAACAAATTTAAGTTTTTCCTTTGTTATTACATCCTGCCAGAAAACAGTTATATCCTCAATCATTTCCTTTTTATTTCATCGGTACCTCATTCGAACAAGAATTTTCAAGCGGTGCCACAAACTTTTGATAGGATTGATGACAAGACTGTTTCCTGGACAGGACAACAACTTAATGTTTTTAGAATGATGCCAATCTTTCGATTACTTAACAAGGAGCAGAATCGTAATGAAAAATAAATGAAGCATTGTGGGTAAACAGATCTCTGATGGAAGTCAGAAGTTTGGGCTCTAAAATGGGAATATATTTTCAGACATTCAGTGTCCCATCGATGAGATGAAGGTGACCGATACTGTCTGCTGATATACTTGGCCATATCTTAAAAATATTTGGGTATTTCACATTTGCTTGGATTCAGTTCAGATGTAGCTTTGTCCTATTCTACGTCTTACATATGTTTGGCCATCATTATTGATAAACGAGTTCTTAGTTTCATCACTCCATGTAACTAGTGACCACTAATCATTCGTTCAATTAACATCTTCCTTTGAGCTTGTAGTCTTTTTTATCGCTTCAGTAAATTGAGATAAGGCTTATTTCGTGGAATTCTACCTCTTAGTCTGCTAATCTTCTGATTATTTTTGAACTGACAGAAACACTAGCATCATTATGGTAACTTTTGATGACCGTTAATGACATTATTTTAATTTGGAGACATAGTACTTTCGCTCTTAAGTCATCAAGAGCTGTAGTGCTCTTTTTTCGAGCCTTTTCCTGCCTTTTTTTTATTAAATTTGTCTTCTAATGTATAAAACAAAACTTTCCGTCTCAAGATTTACCCAACGAGTCTCCCACCTCTCTTGAAATTTTAACATGGTAAGAAATTTTTTCTCGTCACACATCTTTTTCTAGGTCACCAATAAATATACTCTTTTATTTGATTTCATTGCTGCTTGACAAAATATCATTGTTGTACTGGCCAGGAATAAGTCCTGGCCTCAATCCTATCGATAACGTGCGGCACCGTTTGAAAACTCTTGTCCGAATGAGGTACCCATGAAATTAAAAGGAACTAATTTAGAATGTAATTGTTTCCTGGTATTATGTAATAACAACGAAAGAGCTTAAAACTGTTTTCAGTTCAATGAAACATCCACATAGGAAGCTTTAATAAAAAATAAATGTTACCGTAGTAAGCACTGATAACTCACTGCTATCATGAGTATCTAATGTATATGGATAGTTATTGCAGCATAATTTTTTTGTCAAATATTTGAATATTGTTTATTTTTGTAGTGAATTCAGTATTAAACATTATTTATAACGATATAAATGACTTTTCATTTTGTGCAGTGCAACATTTTCTAAAAGCATATAAACTTAAAAAACGTAACAATTTGTAAAAGAGTCCACAATTCTGGCCACCACTGTTTGTGTATATATATATATATATATATATATATATATATAAACATGTTAAACCTACTTTTATATAAATTATTTTATATATAAGAGCTGTTCTTATACCAGGTATGTATTACAATTTCGGTTATTGTGTTCTTCAGGTTTTGTGTTTTATTAATGATCCATGTTTCTATAGTAGAGAATATTAACCATTTATATTGTATATATAGAGAGAGAAATAGAGGTATAGAAAGTAACTAGTAAATAACTGATGAAGATGAGACCCTGCGCCAGCCATCTAGAATTACAGGACTTATTTCATCCGATTCCAATATTTCTTTAAAAAAATGACTTTAAAGGTTAATTAAATTTAAATGATTATTATGTTCCCATATATTTTTAAAATTTTTTTTTATTGGAAAACAATGATAAAATCCCCGTGCACCACAAAGTTTTCCCATATATTGGAATGCTCATTACTCCCCCTTGTTTTGTGTTTCTTTTATTTCTATCAAGCAAGCACTGTGTTTCGATATTTTGTTATTTGCTTACATTTGTAGATCTTCCCTCCATAAAGTAAAGTTACTTGTTTAATAAATTGTTTTTTGTTATATTTCTGTTTATCTGAATTGTGTTACCCCTAAAGACCCAAAGCTGCATCATTTCCAATTTAATAATTTTTAGGAATGAAATCTTTGGAGTTACGAACACAGACTTTAAGGAAGTTGTTACACGTTAAAGTTAGTCTTTACCTTGTTCAAAATTTTAATCATTTCAAAATTTTGCTATCTAACAGAAATAAATGTGTATATGGTTTTGAAGATGTTTGGAAATCATGCATGACTTTAAAATACTGATTTAAATAGCTAGTTTCTTTCTTATTTAACTTTATCTTAATAAACTAAATTATGTCATATTTGAACATTCCTATATACTACTTCAGTCATATTTAAAGGAAGAAATATTTTAACAGCATTAGTGGTAGCTTGAACATTGTTACAAAACAAAAGTAAGAATCAATTGTAGGATTACGACACTTTAAAGCTATGCTGACTACGATAGTTTTTAAAAAAATAACGGATCATATCATTATTAAAAACTACAATTTCTTTTTGGAAAGAGATCCCAAATCTTACTTTTAGTTTTGAAAATGTACGATTCCAGATTTACTTTTCTAAAAATTTGATATATACTGAGGATATTTCCCTTTGAAGCTAAAACATTCAAGAACATGTCTCCAGAAGACACTAATTACAAATATTTACTTGCGTGAAAAATATCAACTCATCATAGAAATACCGTGTTTCTTTTTTCCTCTTTATTTTTTACAGTCGTAAAGAGAGATAAGGCACATTTCTCAAAAATCAGAAAGTAAACCTTTGACGCCTTTGTCGCTGCTGAGTCCCCACCTATTGTGAGCTTACATATTCAACAAACTCTGTAATTTAGCACGATGCCAACTGCGGTTAATAATATGAATTGGAGGTCGCTTAAATGTGATGAATGCCTTTGAAACGAACTATTAGATGCGACGGACCGTTATGTCTGATTTCTCACACAGCATCATTTATAACAAGAATGATAATTAGCACTGCCATCCGAAAATGTTAAAATTACCGTCATCGAAGATCATAGTGCGCATTGCGACCGAACCTCCATTCAAAGACGTTGAAATGAAGCTAAATGGTAGATTTAACATTTGGTTGAAGTGAAATTAATTAAGCGGTGAGAGCTATAAATTGAATCTTAGACGTTTGTGACTTTTCATTTGAATGAAGAGCAGATTGCTAAAGAGCTTTGAATTGTTTTATTTTTATGTCGTCTTTTAATATAAGATGCTAATTAGTAGTTTTGAGTTCTCTGAAAGCATTAAATTAAGAGGCTTTCTGTCTACCAAATGGTATGCTAAATAAACATTCATTTTAAATAGAAAATATTTAAACTCAAATTAGTAAGAATGTTTTTATCTCTTAAAATTTATCCTTTCAAATAAGATGAAATGTTTTTTTAGCGAAAAAGTTATCTTTTTTGTAACTTGCAATATATAATTGCTTAGAGGTTACTAAAAATAGTACTAGACACTTAAAAATGTATTTCAACTATTTAATTTTACCTCCAAGATACAAAAATCAGTAATTTAACAAAATTGAATATGCAGGTGATTTATGGTACTTTTAAACTTGAAATTTTAACTCAATAATGAGTTTTAAGAATCTGTAATGAAAGTAAGAGGAATATTTGGTTAGTTTGTAATATTTTCTCTTTAATCATTTCTGTATTTTATTATATTATATTTTTTGTATCTTACTTTATTATTTTGTATTATATTACTTGTATTTTTATTTTCCTTTTGTTTATCGAATATACATTGTTTTCTGTTTTGTCTTAAGACACAAAGATATATAAATAACAGAATTCATTACAAAAAAACCCTTTGTAAAAATATTTATTAATAGTATAAAATACTTTTAAGAAAATTTACACTTTTTTAATTTTATTTGGGAAACGGAAACACAAATAAATCGCTGTTTTTTCAATGAAATGTGTATCTTTATTTCGAAAATTCTGCAAATTTTACAAACATACTCTTTAGAGGTGTTTATCATATTTCTAGGTAGTGAATGCAATCATTGTAAATTTTCTTCTGTATTATCTACATAATTTTAATATGTATTTCACGTAAATGAATCCATTAAATCAGCCGCTGTTTCATCTCATTAAATATTTGAAATTATTATGGTCAGCAATTCAGCCCGAATGGTATCTATTGGTGACGGATTTAGTAATGTTTCATTTGATAAGATTATCTCCGAAAATCAAAATTTCACATGAAAATGTGAAAAATTTCAGCATTGGCAGATTTTAAGTGCATTTGGCCCCCTACACGGTAGTAGCACTGAGACTGGAACCAAAGACTTCACAACGTTCACGACAAATTTTCGATTATGAACCATCGTCTACCACGCCCCCAATTACATTGGTGAGGTCCCGGATGTCTTTAAAGCTACAATGCAATTACTAGCTGCTGGCCTAGCTCCTGCAAAAGTAGTCTTTGTCCTTTCCCAAGCTACAGTTTTTAGTCTTAACCAGTTATACATCAACTGACTGCCTTAATAGTGATGATCTAAATTTGTGGAGTTAATATCATATGGCTGGACTGTGGCTTTGCCGTGGATACCACGTCATTTTGGGATCCCCGACAATAAGAGAGCAGACCAAAAAGTAAAGCAGGGAGTAGATTCGTTTCACCAGGAAGTCCCCTTGACCCCCAGAAGAATAAGGAGCATTATATCCGCATGCATTGACAAATGCACTACCAAGACCCAAAAAGCCAAGAGTCTTGGAAAGCCATGGGAAAACCTAGCCACTGTGGGTTCTTTTCAAAGACACCTGGAGAGAGTCGAATCTGTTACTTGCTTTCGCCTAACCATCAGCCATTACTTTTTGGGAGTATACCTCCATTAGCTTGTCCTGGCTGCTCACAAGACTTGTCCGCTCTGCAGCCATACCAGAATGGATGGCTACCACCTGCTGCAACTCATTGAACTCGATGAATCCCGATTGACGACATCCTCATTCGTTACTGGAACGCTCGGCGTCATATGGTCAAAAAGCTAAGCACGGACGTTGGATAAATAAATAAATCTACCACGACCACTTTTCATTTGAGGCTAGTGAAAAAAAAATATTGGAATATATTGGCCCTGAATATTTTATTTCATTCTTTTATCGTACTTTAAAAGATAATTAGAGTATTTTTGATGTATTTTGTTTAATATTAGCACGACAGAGTTGAATAATTACATGTTAAAAACAAACGTGTAATTGTGAGTTAAAATCTAATTATGATGTAAAAGTTAAATATAAGACTTCTGTATTTAGTTGATTCCGCGAGTTAATGCTGATAATTAAGTTGGTAACAGTTCTGATTATAGATTTCCGTCCAATGTTCGAATTGTATTGAAAAAGACCATTAAAAACACATTTATTTAAATAATATTATCAAAAACGATTTAACTCCTGAAGAACCAATTTATTTTATTTAGTTCAGAAACATTTAGAAAAAAAAAAACTATATAGAGTTTTTGAAAAAAAATATTATTATACTTAAACTAAATTTTAAATGATATATTTAATACATAGACCTGATTAATGAAATTTTAAGAAATTTTGTTCTTAGCC